>JAUPFV010000001.1:172847404-173004745 GCA_036936605.1 Limnanthes douglasii subsp. nivea | reverse complement strand
GCAACTTCCCAAGTCGCCGGTTACATCGAAAAATCCTCCCGCAATGGTGAATAACCACTGTTATTTTTCCATATCTGCTACCTTACCGTTACCAGGCTTATCCTCGTTAACTGGGCGCGTGTCTTCCCTATGCTCGGGCTGATGACTATGGTCTTACTGTTTGATGAATTGGATGAGTTCCACATTTTCTACCAATATCTGAATTTCCTCTCGGAGCTGCCAACACTCATCATTTGGATGGCCATGATCATTGTGGTAGGATAAAAAAATACCTATTTCATCGTTTCAAGTTAGGGGTGCTCACCACTCGCGGTGTTTGATACTTTGTTCTTCCCTTCTTTTGATCATAGATAAACGAAATAGATTCAGTCAACAAGGTAAATCACATGGATGGAATTTCATAATGCAATGGTCGTCGGTTAGTGTCCCGACAAGGTGCGTCGTCTATCTTCTTCGGGTCAAACGTTCTTTTATTTGGATAAGAGACATGCCTATCTGGTTAGGCTCCCTTCCAGACATCATCCACTTGGATGAACGTATTTGTTCAAGCGAGAAAGTCTCCCATTTTCGCTATTGGGAATCTGATAAGGTCAGCGTATAGATCCCTGGGTCGGTCGAAGCCTCTCTTGAGGGAGGCTACGACCATATTTTCTTCCAGATCTCGAAAAACATTCATGGCATGAACAAAACGTTTAATATAACTTTTCAGTGACTCACCTCGACTTTGACAGAAATCCATAATCGTGTATGATTTCTTTGTTTCCCACAAATCTTTCTCTAAAAATATTACATATGCCTGTGAACGTGAACAGAACCCTTAGGCAGACTACTAAACCATTCTATTGCATTTCTCTTGAGAGTCATAGACAGGGCCCAAAAAACCATAGCGTCATCGGGGTTAAAGACCATCATCGTGTTGCAAAATTGTTCCAGATGCCTCTCTGGACCCTTGTTCCATCATACACTTCCATCCTGAATGGGTTGAATTTTCTAAGAAACTGCGCTTCAAGGATTTTCTTCACGAACAAAGACTCCTTGAGGATATACCTGGATATTCTCGGTTGCACCCTAATTGTATTGTACGTCCTCATCATCTCGGACCTTCTTAGACGCGTTGGGGCGGTGCCTCTTGTCGTGGCTCCTGCTCTTTGGAGCGTTTTTTCCCTCACTTTCTTTTTTTCTTTCTATTTTGTCGTCACGCTTAGAAAATCGAACCCCCTAGTTGGTGTGGCTGACGTTAGGCCCAGATTGGTGGTTAGCTCGGCTGGGTTCATTGTCGTTTGGTAGTCAGGGTGTGTAGTGCGTCATTCATGCCACCTATGGTCGCGTTCATGGCTTGTTCCCTAGCATATCGTTCACACGCTACTCTGAGTTAACTCTTGCTTCAGTTGTTGAAGTTGTTGTTCTAACTGTTGGAATGATGGTCCTATCACTGGATCATTACCTAGCGCTTCATACGCAGTGGGGGCTACCATATACTCTGGTGGGTTGATCTCTGTCCAGTCCCAACCACTGGCTATCCAACCTGTGATGTTGCTTCAACGGGGACTGCCGCCGCCACCTCTAGGTTAGTGATTATGACGTGTGGTAGCTGGTCATGATTAAGAAATCTTAAAGCTAGACACTTTTTCATTTGCACACACGGGTGCCAAATTACCTTGGTGATGCCAAAATCACCGTCGTGTTTGTTTACCACTTCAGTCTGCCTTATAGTCAGTTCAGTTTGGTGTCGATTATATCTTCCCATTAAATCCCTCTGCTTGGATACCCTCTGACTTATTAGCTGGTGGATATCCCCTCGCCAGTAGAGAGAAAAATACACGGTAAATTATATAAATATGATCACAACTTTGTAAATTATATCTTTATTAGTGGATATATAAAATTACTATTTGACATATATTTGTAAGATTTTCCTTAACAAATTTGATGCAAACTCTGGGAAATTGTCATAAAGAACGCATAGTCTTAAAAACTAATGGTAGTAATCTTTCAATCTTTGATTGACAGGGAGACCTCAAAGAGAGATCTCTTAGTAGGAAATGTAAAGTTCAATCCAGACCAGGTTGGCGGATAATCTCATGGTCTGCCCCTCGACCCAGTCCATCAAGAAAATAAGAATGTAAGCATAGCTAAAACAGAAGCGGAAGACGGTCAACACCCGACCATAGTCGACTCAGAAGTCACTCCGATTTTCATAGTTGGTGTACTAGAGCAGGTAGAGCTTGTCATCGATGCCACCAACTCGGTAGCCACCTCCACAGTTCACTGATTCGAACAACAGATCAGGGAGAGGTAACATGAGCAGTAAAGGGCTGCCTAAGACCAGGAACCAAAGACCAAACGGCCAAAACGACCCTGGAAGATATGAGTGACACCCTCTACACATTAACCACTAAGGGTACAGGGAGGCAGTCGTAGGAGTCAGCGATCTGGAGTAGAGGCCAGTCGGGCGCACTGAGGAGATGTATCTTTCAAAAAAGAAGAGCTCGGTGAAGGAGAGGGCGCGTGTAGTGGAAAAAACCAGTCCAATGAGCGGGAGCTAACCTTTGAGGTCAGACAGGCTGTCCCCAAATGAGGAAAGGAAAATAAAGTCCAAAAATACGACCAAGTCCACCCTAAAATGGATGCATACGTGCTCAAAGAATCTCAATTCATGGAAAATATCATAGAGTTTGACCTCTCCCGCAAGTTTATATTGTTGTGCATGGAGGTATAGGATGACACAAGATACTTGGAGAGACATTTGGAATAATTAAAGAACATGACGATGGCCTTAAATCCAGATGTCGTCATGCTCTCTGAGCCCTCTTCATGACCCTTAAAGATAATGCAATAGACTGGTTTAGTGGCTTACCTAAAGGATCTATATATTATTTTGCAAGCCTCTAGGTTTGTTTAGAGATAGGTTTGTTGACAGTAATGAATCTAGGTGCGAGAACGATTCCATCGTAGACCTCTATCAAAGAAGGGCCAAGACGCTAAAAAACTATGTTAGGAGTTTTATCCATGATATTAATACCTTTCTAGACTTGGAGGAATTTGTAGTAGTCGCATCCCTCAAGAGAGGCCTAGACCGAAAGAGGATTTATACGTTGACCTACTCCATTTTACAGTTAAAAGAATGGGAGACCTTTTAGCCCGAGCAAACTACTTCAAACGCGTCGATGATGCAACGAAAAACGACTCCCTAGACCGAGCCTCATAACATATCAAAAAGGAACCGTACGACAGAAGGAGGACCGATGAGGGGCCTCGCCAGGATATTGCAAGGGGCTCGAGTAACTGAAGGATGAGCCTTTATGAGAACCCATCGCGAAGTTTCACTCCATTAACTGAGATAATATCGGTCATCTAAGACAAGTCTAAGGGTAAAACTCTATATCAGCCCCCACGAACCATGAGCTCCCCTAGCCACAAGTGCTCGAGTATGAATTTTAATTCTTATTAAAATGACGACGATCATCCGACAGAGGAGTACTGGAAACTAAAAGAAGCGATTCAGAGGCTCATTGACAACGGCGAGCTCATGCAATTCGTGAAGCAGCAAAAGCATCACCGCCAAACGAAAAAAAAGAGGATGTCTAACTAGAAAATGATGAATCTCAGTGGGAAGATAAGAGGGTCGACAAAGGTAAGGAATAATGGTTATTCACGATTTCAGGGGGAGGAACCTTAACAAGTGACGACCAACAATCTGAAAAGAGGACTAATGCTGACCATGAAGTGTATGTTGTTGAGGGTTCTTCTTAACATAATTATCATGACCCATTAGCCGATCTCAGCTTCAACAACAAAGATATGCGAGGAATTATAATACACCACGAGGATCCCTTAGTCGTCAACCTAGACATCGAAGGAGTTATGGGAATTATGGTAGTGGTCAATGGAGGTAGCTCGACCAACATCATCTTTAACGCTAGCTACGACCCAATGTTGGAGGTTCCGCTATATTGATCTACTCACTAAACTCTGGTTGAATGTGAGGGTAAGTCCTCTCAGTGTGTAGGTGAGGTCAAGTTAATGGTAAAATTTGGCCACGATGCTACTAAGAAGAAAGTCAAAACGTTTTTTATGATTTCCAATGCCCACAACTCTTATCATGCTACCATTGAAAGATTGTGGCTACATCAGATGTAGGCTACTTCCTACACATTCATGCAATATATTAAGTATCTCGTTGATAATTCCACAGGTATCACGGTGAACCGCCAAAACCTGTTACACAGTGAACGTAGACCCCACTAAACCACTACGATAATAACTAACCAACGATGAGAAACGAGACCAAACACCTAACCCCACCCCTTCGCCTGACCTGGTGGATGACCCTCGTGAAATTGATTAAAAAATTTAATCTCTTGGAAACACAATTAACACACTAGTGGAAGAGGGACGCTGCTTACGAATAGTGATGTGTCAGGGGTGGAAAACTCGGTAATCTTTCATGGGCTCGCAATTGATAGACGAACTAAAACCGTTTGCCAAAATAGTAGGTCATTTTTGAAATCTACGTAAGAAGACATTAGCAATGAGGTAGGCGAACTCTTTCAGCTTGGGCATACGCGCTGAGGCCAATATCCGATTTGGGTGATGAACCTTGTATTGGTTAAAAAGAAAGGAGACCAATGACGTATGTGCGCCGATTTCACCGACCATAACTGCTCTTGCCCTAATATGAATTTTGGCTACTACGTATGGACCAGCTATTGGACTCAGCATATGGGTGCGAGTACTTTTCACTTATGTATGCATACTCAGGCTACAACCAGATTGGCCTGCATTCTAAGGGCGAATAACATACCACTTACAGACTGAAAGAGGGTTGTGCAACTATATTGTTGAGAATGCGGGTTTGACCTATCAAAGCATTGTAAACCAAATCTTCAAAGACCATCTGGGTTATTATATAGAAACTTACATTGACGATAGGATCATCAAGATTAATACAAGGAATCATCAACTAGAGAAACTGCGTAACATCTTTGATGTCGTATGAAAGTTTAATCTCACGATGAATCCGGTTAAATACCCATTTGGAGTCTGCAGCATTAACTTTTGGGTTATGTCGTCAGCAAGAAGAGGATTGTAGAGGACTTTGATCAATTGAAGGCGTTATTACGGATGGAGCGCCCAAGAAACATTAAAGAAGTGCAATGCCTAATGGGGTACCTCGTAAGACTACTGTGCTTCATATCAAGAGCATCAGATAATAGTCACCCCTTCTTGGACGTAATTTGGGGAGTAAAGAAGTTTGTGTGGAACGAAAAGTGTAATAAATCTTCACAACACTCAAATATTACCTCACGTTGTGAAAAATATTATACGCTTGCACATCGGGTGATCCCTTATTCCTTTACCTTTCGGTTTCCCATTTTTCAGTTAGCGCATTGTTAGTTCGGGAACCAGAAGGCATCTAGCGGCCGGTATACTATACTAGAAAGGCTCTGGTAAAGGCAGAAACTCGCTACTTCAATTTAGAAAAGATAGTGCTATGACTCGTGGTTGTCGCACGTAAGATACTTCCAGGGCCACACTATCATCGTACGCACGTCCTTTCCCCTAAGGTACGTATTTCAAAGCTCGCTGTATCCGATCGAATAATAAAATGGTCTATTGAGCTATGGGAGTACAACATCAAATTCAAGCGACGCACCATAATTAAGAGACAAACCATTGCGGACTTCATTAATGATTTTTTCACACCACGTGGCGGTTCCAGCTTGACTGTATCCCTGGTAGATGACGCCAACCAGGAATAGATTATCAAATCCGATGGGGCATCAATCACATCAGAAGAAGGTGCATGTATAGTAATGATATTATTTACATGAGAGAATAAATTAGGAAAGCCATCCGCTTTGATGACCCGGTTACGAAAATTATAACGGAGTATGAAACAATACTTGGAGGAATGAAATTAGCTCACATATATGGGGTGCAGGTCCCAAGATCCGATCTGATTTGCATTTAATCATCAACCAAGCCAAGGGTACCTACGATTCCAAACAAGAAGGAATTCAAAGTTACTTGAAAGATCTGAAAAATACAAGTTTATATTCAAGTCAGTCATCTACGACCAAGTCCTCCATCTTGATAACTCCACAGCCGATGCCTTGGCCAAAGCAGCCGCATCAGGAGAGCACCCACTTGTAATCCTAAAGAACTCCCCCACCACTGCAACCCCCATAGCTAATTCAAGCGTTTGCACCGTGGTGTCCGTCACTGTCTCACAACAGCCATACTTATTGTACCTCCATGACGGTACTCTCCCAATAGATAAAGAAATGGCTAGAGCTTTACAGTTGTGCGCCGCCAAGAATAGTGTATTGGATAACATTATTTACTTCAAGAATGTCACACGACCTCTATAGAAATGTCTAAATTAAGAAGAAGCTACCACAACTCTTCATGACTTACATGTTAGGGACGCAGTGGCGCACTATGGCCACCGCAGCCTAATCCTCTAATTCATACTCGCAGGTTAATAGTGGCCCGTACCGGCGGCCGATACCGAGCGTATAATGCAATAATACCAGCTTTGCAAACAATTTTATAACATTATCCACTTGACAAGGAGCTTATGAGTTTTTATATGAATCCCCGCTTTTTCGATAAATGTGGCATCGACTTAGTAGGGCTACTACCAATGGCAATAGGGAAGTACCAGTTCCTAGTAGTAGTCATGTACTACTTTACTAAATGGGTTGAAGCCAAAGCACTTTCCCGTACTCGAGCTCAGGAGATATGTGAATTTGTACACCACCAGATGCTCGCCCGTTTCGGTGTTCCACGTATACTTCTGACAAACAATGGCCCCTAATTCCAAACTTCTGTCATCACAAGATTCTGTAAGAATTATGGCATCGACCAACATTTCCTCACCCAATACTATCCCCAAGAAAATGAGAAGGTTGAACTCACCAACTGCACGATGCTGGATGGCATAAAAATTATATCGAAGATACCAAAGGGAACTGACCCGATAAGCTAACCGAGATGCTATGGGCTTATTGCACCACCATATGCGCATCAACTAGGGAGACTCATTTCGTGCTATTTCACGGTCTAAAAGAACTGGTATCAACATATGTCATCATACCTAGAGATAGGGTCACCAATTACTCTAAGGCCACAAATTACACTGATCGCACCGTCAGCATTGATCTTATTGAGGACTGTCGCGACCAAGCCCAGGTACCCATCAAGTTACTGGAAGTTTAATGAGAGGTTGGTTCAACTCCAAATTGCGGACACACACACTACAAGTAGGTGATTTAGTTATGAAGAATTTTTTTCAAGGTGCAAGTGATAAAGATGTTGGAAAGTGACGTTCTACCTGGGAATGCCCCTACACAATCATCGCCAAGGGACACCATGGTGCATATCGTCTCACTGATGCTGACGGTCGCGCTCTAAAGAACCCTTGGAATTCCATTTTTAGCGAGACATCTGTTGGTTTTTACTTCAATGACATTTTATTGATTTCATTAATTTATGTATTTCTTACATACTCTTCTATCTCCTTACATAATAAGATTGGGTCACTGACCACGCCTACGGGCTACGGAAGGGCCCATATTGAGCCCAAACCACTTGAGTCCAATAAAACGAACTGGATAATTGGCAACGCCTAACGAGGCTACCCAATACCTTGTACCGATATTATACAAGAATTGGTATTAAACCAAGCCTATAAAGGGTACACAATAGGCCAAATCGGTCTCTCGGGCAAATAAACCGATTAGTATGCCCTTCAACGGCTACGCGATGGGCTATATTGAGCCTTGCTTTGTAAGGAAAAACAAATCAACAAATATATAACAAACACATAACGTTCCATCAATATAATATACGAGTATCATGTTACTACGTCAAGCAATACGAAATCCCATGTTTAACAAGATATATTACAGCGCATTGCCCAAAACCATTGTAGCAGTCAAGGGGTATCTTCACATAAGCTGTTGATCTTCAATTTTAGGGCGAGCCAATGTATGATGAAGAAAATGAAAATGTTGTTGATGTACTTACCATGAAAAACATATATACAAGGGATATCGGGTAGTGATTGGTTATAAGGCATGTTTGTCTTACGCCTAGATAGAACAACAACACTGATAATTGGGTAAGAAACAATATAGTTCAGTCCACTTGCACCATCAGAGGAAAAGCATGCAAATTCTTCATAGATATAAAAAGCTTCAAAAATGTAATTTATGAAGAAGCTTTGTAGAAATCGACGATGAAAACGGAGAATCACCCCCGCCCCTACAAGCTCTCCCAGCTAAAAAAAGGCAGTGAGATAAACTTTTCTCAGCGTTGTCTTGTATATTTTTATGTAGGTTGTTATAAAGATAAGGCATGGTGTGATGTACTTAGTATGGATGCTTGTCAACTTTTGTTGGGGCGGTCGTGGAAATTCGATAAGAGTTACATGTATGATGGTAGGAAAAATCATTATATTTTTATGTGGAATAACAGTAAAGTTACGTGAGTGCCATCTAGTGAAGTGACCCCCAAACCTGCACGTACCATGTCATAAGATTCTGGCATGAATTTTCTAGCTCGTATAATTCTTTTAAAACAAGTAAGTGATAATGGAATTGTTTACTAACCTGTTGTTAGAGAATGTGCTAATGATTTGATCCTGAGCGAGTTTGTCCATTGTTTCTAGAACTTGCTGATATATTTATAGATGAATTGCAAACCAACCTTCCTCAATTACGAGACAACTAACATCAGATTTATTTAGTGCTTAACCTAACCGTCCTCACTACAGAATGAGTCTGAAAGAGCATGAGAAGTTGAGGAAGCAGGTCGACGAGTTATATAGTAAAGGACATGTACATGAAAGCCTTAGTCCTTCTGTAGTCCCAACATTGTAAACACCCACAAAAGATGGTTTGATGCGGACGTACGTGGACAATCGAGCTATCAACAAGATTACAGCCAGGTATCGTTTTCCCATTCCTAGACTTGATAATTTGTTCGATTAAATGAGTGGGGCAAAAGTGTTCACGAAGCTGGACTCAAAAAGCGGCTATCACCAGATTCGCATCCGAATGGGAGATGAATGGAAAACTGCGCTCAAAACTTAAGAAGGTTTGTTTGAGTAGACGATAATATCCTTTGGTCTTTCTAATGCGCCTAACACTTTCATGCGCATTATGAATTAGGTTTCTTGGCCCTTTATTGGTAAATTATTGGTTATCTACTTTGATCACATACATATTTATAGCATTAGCGAAGAACTCCATTTCCAGCATTTACGTAAGTGTTTTGTGTTTTGAGGTGCGATACATTCTATGGTGGGTTGAACAAATTTTATTTTATAAAATAGTTTGTCCTCTTCCTGGGGTATGTCGTTTCGAAAAATGGATTGTCAATGAACGAATCTAAAATAGTAGTAGTTCGTTATTGTCCACTACCAATATCTATCACCGAGGTCCGATCATTTCATGGGTTGGTTTCATTCGATCGACGGTTTATTCATAATTGTAGCACTATCATGACACCTATTTTTGATTTCATGAAAGGGAAAACCTTCAGCTAGACTCTAGAGGCAGCAGTGGCTTTTGAAGAAATTAAGGTATGATTGACCACTACACCTATATTGGTATTACCTAACTTTTTACAAGGTTTGAGTTGCATTGTGATTCTTATAGAATGGGTATTTAGGCTGTGCTGAGCCAATATGGGAGACCAATCGTTTATTCTAGTGAGAAGTTAAGTGGGGCCAAACTCAACTACAACACATACAACGTCGAGTTCTACACATTGTTTGAGGATTTAAAATATTAGAGCTCTTATTTGGCATACAATGACTGCGTATTGGATACTGATAACGATGCATTGAATCATTAACAAAGTCAAGACAAACTTTCAACACAGCACGCGCGATGGGTAACATTTACCCAATAGTTCAATATTTTCTATCAAACATCTGTCGGGAGCAGTTAACCGTGGAACTAATGCGTTGGGTTTGAGATGATGAAATATTTACTTACTCTCGATCCGTATTTTGGTCCTATAGTGGAAGATGTTGGGGCGGGTTTGAGAATTTATTTTTTAGTGAGCAGTGGCTATATGTTTAAAGGTAATCTATTATGTATTCTTGCTAGAAGTTTTAGATTACTCATAGTGCAGGAGAAGCATACTGAAGGGAATTATGTATATCTCGCCTGTTTTATTAGCCTTACTTGAAACGAGATGTTATTCGTTTCGTAGCCGAGTGTCATATTTGTTATATGGTGAAATGTACAACTTCCGATGCTGGCATTTACCTACCTCTACCTATATCGAAGAACAATGGCAAAACGGGAGAATTGACAATTTTTCCAGCTTGCTAATAATAAAACAAGGTAATGATTGTATATTCATGGTTGTTGACAGATTTTCTAAGATGGCTCACTTTATCACATGTAAGAAAACAACGAATACTGTGAATGTTGCGAATCTGTACTTAAGAAAGGTCTATTGTCTGCATGGTTTGCCTATGAACATTGTTTCTGACTGTAATCCTTGGTTTTTTGTCACTTCTTGAGGATTTTATGGCGTCTTACCAATACGAAGGTGAACTTTAGCAGTGCATATCACCCACAGGCTGATGGGTAAACAAAGGTAACAAACGGATTTTAGGAAACATGTTGCGTGCAGAAGTGGCTGGAAACTTAAAGTCGTGGGATTCAAGGCTCTATAATGTTGAGTTCGCCTACAATAGACACCACAACTGGAGTACATAGCGTATTCTGTCTATGGTAATCCACAACTATAATCCACGGGGTCTTTTGGACTTGACATTTCTAGCTATAGACAAGGTTCCTTTCATGGTTCAGACCACGATGACTGAGTTATGGGAAATCCATGAGACTACGAGGAAACATCTTGACGGCACAATACAAAATAAAAAGTTTTTGCAGACAAGAAATGTCGCCTAGTCGAGTTTGAAGTGGGAAATTTCGTGTGGGTTGTCTTGACCAGATTAACCCAAATTCATATAGGTTGAAGCTTCCTAATAATATGAAGACACATGGCGTCTTTAACGTGAAGTATGTAGTGCCTTTTACCAAAGATGTTGATGACGATGAAGCTGAGAATTCAATGGTGAATTATTCCCATGGTGGAGAGGATGATGTAGCCCAACAAGCTCATAGCTACCTACCGATTCTGGACAAGCGCAAACAGGCCTTGCTACGACACCAAATATCGAATTCGGGCACTTCAAGTACTCAAACTAAAGATCTCAACGGGCCCATTAAATGTTGAAAACGTGTCGAGGACCAAATATCCAGCGTTTAGGACCCCAAATAACTACTTTTGTGTTATTTCCCAATTTTTATAAAATTTATTTATTTAAAATAGCTCGGCAAGTCCAAATGTCTTCAGATTTGGATGAGATGTATTTTATTTCATTATAAATATTTGTGTAATTTTGGATTAAAGTTTGGGAGTGTTTCTATCTAAGTCATAAAATCCTAATATGTGAGCAACTTTTATCAATTTGAGAATTATTTTCCTGAACTTTTGAGTTTTATACACCCTAGGGGTAGGGTTTAATTAACTATAGTTCTTCTTTGTTATTTGGAATTTACCAATATAAAAATAAGTTTCATCATTCAGTATCTACAAGTATGACACATATATCACTAAAACAATAGATATACTCACCTCAATAGCTAACTCAAGTTGCCTTTGCAGGTTCTCACCCATTGGCATGTTGTCACAAAAAGATAACTTCGGACAATTTCCAGAGCATAATTAATGACAGAAGCGGCATCATTGTGTCCACTAGGAGAGCATCATCGTACCAGAAGCTGCCCAAACGGTCTTAATATCACGGCCTCTCAATTGTACCAGATATGGCCAAACACTATTTCCAGAAGACGACTGGACACAACGTTCTTCAGAAAGTCTTCTCCGTGCAGTACTACCCCCTTTGACACCTCTTTGTCCTTCGGTAGTACACCACCATCCACATCAGGTTTCCTTACACCCTCATCCTTCTTCACATTTTCTTCTGATCCATCCAGCACAACCACCTCGGGTGCCTTGTCCTCTTCTCTCACTGTCTCCGGTGCTGATGTCTCGCCTAATGTTTTCTCCATTAGAACCCCTTGGTTTCATCATCCTCATCCACACAGAGGAACCACCTCTTGATCAGTATTGCATCAAATATTACTCGCTTCCTCTTTAATAGAGGAACCACCTCTTCATCGGTTTCTTCATTATTCTCACGTAAGGGCAACCACCTCTTAAGATTTCTCACAATCTTCTTCTTGGTGACTACTTTTACCAACATATTGTATCATGAGATTCTCATCCTGACTTACTCTCTTTTCTTGTGAAGGTGAGGACTCTTTCGTGTCTCTAACTTTGCGAATCTGGGGTACCATCAATCCAACCCAATGTGGTTACGCCCTCGGTATCTTTGTTCTATCCGTGCTCACAGCCGATCCACGGTTGCAATCTCCCTGCAATCTTTCATCTTCAATTGAACTTCCTCGGTGAATTCTAACTCATACACCCACCATAACCACGACCGTAGGTAATTCACCTGCTTAAACAAGCGGGATACGTTTAAACCCCGCGCCAGGTTAACAATAGCTAACAACCCTTACAACGGATTCACGGCACCCTCTGGTATGTATTCCATATACCATTCGTGGATTTTACCTTCACCTACAATCAAACATCACATTTAAAATATATCACTTATGGAATGTATCTATCAAAACAATCTAAAATGTTCACTCCTTACACTTAGCCCTCCAATGCCCTTCTAACTGCAGATTTTTAATAGCACTTTCCTGCTTCCAATTCTTGAAAACAAAGATGAAAATATGTTTTCTATTCTATCCGATGTTGGCAGATCAACTACTCTCTTTGATTCAGTCAGTTGTAGAAAAAGTAATAGGGATCGGGCTAACATAGAGATAACTATCAAAGCCAAGAAATCTGGCAAGCACACTAGAATATCGAGAAATTTGGAACTCAATATTATACTCATGAGCACTCTCCACGTGATTATTTTAAGATGAGTAAGGTATATATTTATGAAGCTAAAGAAGTCACAAATAAAGGAAGGCAAGGGTTAGTGAAAACCCCGGTCGAATAGTATAGTATACAGGTAGGTTTCATTCTCTTGGTCTAGGTAGGGTTGTTCACCGGGAGACGGTACTCATGTTATGACGGCACTACAGATACCATACCTAACCCTAAATTCAAGATGACCGTCCTCAGTCAAGTACCCATACTTAGGTGTTACTCGAGCGAAGTAATACTCTCAAACCAAAGGACTTTCAAATTCTTCATCAGTACCGTCGTTGGCGGTGTTATTTGCTTTCTTTTTCTTCTTACCCTCCTTGTTTGGAGCCATCATGATCGATAAGTGACTGCAATGTTCCAACAACCGCTATCTGAACACGGTAATAACCAAATTTACCTATGTCGTACAAAGCTATTACAAGTGTACTTAAGGCATTCGACCAGTTCAGGAAGGACTACCTAGATGGTCCATGGTTGAACCCAACACCGACCCGCCTATCGCTCTATAGGGACAAACACATAAATAGTTTAGGTTTCGAAGATATCTTTTGCACGAAGCAATCTATCTTGAGGATGGTGGTGACATTCTGCTCTCAGAAAGTAACACGAGTTCTTTGCACTCCAAATACACCATAAATACACTTACAAATTAGTTATGAAAATATTTTAAATTTGTTTAAAGTTGAAATTTGGAACAATACTCCATGTGTGATTGGATTTATGTTATGATTACGATTACTTAAAGTTACACGCCTTGTAGGAATCGAAGCAACACACCCATAATAATCTACATGCTACCTTTGTGTCACAACCACCATAAAGAAGTGTTACCTGATTCCGAGATGTATTAAACTATGCGTGATATTCCATCACATCGTCGGCTGGCACGCTGTGACACTATGCGACATCACCCTTGATACACTTAAATCAGCACATCTATTTTTTCAAATATATTTACTTCATTCACTACCTTTCATATATAATTTTAAGCTACTCAATGGACTAAGGGAAGCCCTGATGAGGTACCTACTACCGAGCAAGGTAGTATTAGGAAAGATATGGCTGCATAACTGCATTGACATTCGAAGAGATCGGTATAGAAGTGTGATTCTGAGGGGATCTCGCGCTATACCGAAGTTTCCTGAAAATAAGCAGTATAAAAGAATCATAGTTAAGACCTAACCGACAAATGCCCACGACATCTGACCCAGAGGGTCTTGAGACCAGAGATTGAGGAGGTCGTTATACTTGACATAACCATTCTTAACCAAGTAGATTGATCAACCATCAAATAAGCGATAAAACCGACCCGACCCGACCGAGCAGCACGTGAATGATAAAATTGACGTCACTTGATCGAGGCTTACCGAAGCAGTTCTGTTTATTACCAAGGACACATATGAGCAACATTTTCATCAAATCATTATTGTTACTAGCGTGTGATAAAGCAACAATTAAAGGTGGTCAAGATGCTTTTAAGATGTCCCATGTGTAACTGACCATTACTGAGTTAATGGTCATAGATGATAGTTTACGATAGTTATAAGTGGAGTAATGGGTTTAATGGTAGAGAGAAAAAGACACGGTGAATTATATAAATAGGATCACAACTATGTAAGTTGTATTTTTTCTTCTTGGATAAATAAAATTATTATTTGATATATATTTGTAAGAGTTTCTTTTTACAGGCTATCATCATGTTTTCGATATGCTCCAAATACCTTTATGGGTCCCTAGTGCCCTCGTAGGTCTCCATGCGGAACGGGTCAAACTTGTAGAGGAACTCGGCTTCTAAAATATTTTTCACGAAGGAGAATTCTTTAAGGACGTATGCACCGATCTAGGGGTGAACCTGAACGTACTGGAGAAGGTTGTTTTTTTTTTGCTCATTTGGGTGTTGCATAGCTCGCTTTACGGGTCGGTTCTCAGTTATTGGATCTTTATTTACACTACTCTCCCTTTCTCCTTCACCAGGCTCCCCCCGTTTTGAACACTTTCCCCTTAGTTTTCTCTGATGTCCTCTACGCCTGACCGCTACTTTCCATGACTACCACCTTGTACTTTTGCAGTTAGATCATGTAAGGCATCATTCATCTCTGCCAGCGTAGCTCGGGCCTACTGATATTTTTTTTACAAGTGAACCGCTTTTAGTTGTTTTTGTTGTGTTTCCTTGATTTACAATTCAATACGATGGACTACAGAAGTGGTTATCGGATTACCTAGATCAGCAACGAGTTCGACCTAGGCGGGTGCATCATTTTTGTCGGTAGGCTTTTTACCTGGGCCAATGGTGGCTGGCAGTTGACCTTTCTCTTCTAGCACTCCATTTGCAATGGTGGTCGCATGGGTCGCGGTTAGGTCTTCCAGTTACGTGGTCTGAGGGTGTGATCAGTCGGCTATGTCTCTTTCCAATTCCAGAACAAATGCTCGATTTCCAGTCGGGAGATTTCTCTTCGAAGTTGACATTTCGATCTCAGATCTACTTACCACCATTGGATTGAGTTTATTTATCCTTCTGTCACTAGTTCCCACAGACAGTTCCGATTTTTTTATAAGAAAATACTCTCATAAATGTGCCTAATAAGTAACTTTATTTCATCGATAAGTATAAATACATTTTACATTATCATAATCCTATTTATACAATTCTTTGTGTACTTTCTATCTCCCACTAAATGCATAACTATGTTATTTTATTCGTGGACCATTTTTGTTGAACATGTACCTATGTTAGTGCGCATTAAACTTATGTATGGCCGATCGTTGAAGAATTGATCGTTGATTGCTTTTAATGCCCATTAACCATCTACGAAATGATCTTAGTACTTGGCAACGTTGTTCGTGATTGGCCTCGGTAAAGCGCGGGACCCCTTTGGTAACAATAGTACTTGGGAAACACTATTCATGATTGGCCTTTGTAAAGCGTGGGACCCTTTGGTAACCATACCAGATTCATTTCCCGAATGGTGCTCCTTGATTGTTTTTGTTTTTTGGTCTTAAAGCTACTTGTTCGGACCGAGGTTATGGCATTCAATATTTTTAACTCGTGGTTCTTCGACCCCGAGGATAAACCTTACTACCCAAACTCTTCAGTTTATGACCCTATCTTACTTTATAGTAATGACCTCATTAGTATGAGATGTTTAATCTCATAAAATTAATATTTTATTCATTTTGGAAACTTTTTGAGTTGATTATTTGGATATTATTTATGCTAATATTATTCATGCAATGATCTCTAATGTCCATGCATTGTGTGTAACTGTTAAGTGTGATCAATTTTTGGTAAAGCTACAACCTGAAATTGCACGACCTAATCTAATGAATCGTCATCACATACCATCTCTAGATGCTTATTTGAGAGAAGTTCTTTATGAAAAGCAACAAATGGACAGTTTGGCATCATAAGGCATGAATAAGAGTATAGATATGCATATTGTCTAAAGCTAGAGTTGTAATGTTTTTGGTCATATTGCTTGGGATTGTTCCTAGAATATCTGTAAATACTACAAAAAACAAGATAATTTCATATGTGCTTATCTCATTTGACATGAACATAGATAAGGTACTGTTTATTATACCTCCATGGGTGTCTCTCGTTCTATTATATTTTGTGTGCCTCAATGGTTGTTCTTATTCATTCTCATACATCTTTAACGAACCCAAGCACATGCATACTTCTAAAGTGGTAGAATAAATGGTAATTAATACTTTTTGCTTTTGAACTCTCATATAATCATAAAGTATATTTTACACTATGGTATTTTGACTATAAATAGTCTAACCATATGTTTAATATTATTGTTCCTCTTTCCAATGTTAGAGAGTGTGATACAAATCTAAAAAGTAACACTAATAATGACAGTTTTTTTCATATCACTTTTGTTGGCGATCTTTCCTCCTCCTTAACTAATATTTTTTTATCTTATGACCTCTCCAAAAATCTTATTTTGTTGTTCAATTGGTCGATAATAACTGTAATGTCTATTTTATTTTGGTTACATTGTGCAAGATCAAGTGTTAAGGAAGATAATCACAGATGAGCCTAAAATAGGACGACTCTTTCATTTGTATATTTCTTCTTCCACTATCATTTATAGTTTTTTTTTCTTCCAATTGCATGTAATGTTGTTGATTTTCAAATAAATAAGTGGCATAGATATCTAGGTCACCCATATTACTATCCACATCATACTTTGCTTGATTCTAGATTATTAAGAAATAAAGCATGTTATTATCTTAATGTTTCTTTTGATTATACATTATGTAAACTTGTTAAAAGTGAAGTTCTATCATTTTATCATTATGCATCTCATATCTCACAACATTTTAATGTTATTCATAATGATCTTTGAGAGATTTCATCTAGTATATCTCATTACATTACAAGTATTTTGTTACTTTCATTTACAAATTTAGTTGTTTTACCCGGGTTTAATCTCTTAGAGCTAATATTGACGATTTTTTTTCATTTAATATGTATTCAAGAACTTCTTATAACTTAGTTTTCTGTCATGATCAAATTTTTGTGCTCTAATTCTGATGGTTATGAGTTTTAGAATTTCTTTAAAGAAAATAAATTCTCTCTCAGCATTCTTATATTTCGAAAGCACAATAAAATAGTGTTTTTTTAGGAAACATCATTACCTTTTTAGGCAGTAATAACTATTTTAGTTGAATCAATAGTCCTCCTCGATTTTTATGCAAAGTAATTTTTATTGATGTTCTTTTTATCATTCACATTACTTCTCCTACATTAAATTGTATATCTCGTTCTTTTTAAAGTTATGTAGTCATTCTCTTTCATATTCTAATGTTTGTACTTTGGTTGTGTTTGTTTTTTGCATCTATTTACTCATGCGCGTCATCACCTTACTAGTCCAGTATGTTAAGTGATATTTTCTTGGTTATGATATACCTTAAAACGGTTATGTTCATTATGATCATCATGCTTATTGTATCTAATTTTCTAAAAACTTATTTTCCAATGAAAATCACTATTTCTTTCTATCTCAAGTTAAGCTTCTATTTGCATATTTATCTCTTATACCTAGTTTTTCTAATATCTCAAATCCTATAAAAAGTTTAAACCTAGATTTTTATATAAAAGACGTAGTCAACATGATGTTGGTCCCACTTCCATTGTGATCCCTTCCGATCTTGGCTCGACACCTTATCACAATCTTGCTTAAACCATTATTCGTTGATCTACTTATCCTTCTTGATCCGTTATTTCATTTATCTCTAGCTACAAACAAGCCATGGAACATGACTGTTGTAAAAATAAAATACAATTAAAACTTCAAGCACTTGAGAAAAATCACACTTGAGATATTTTTATTTGTCCTCATATAGTCAATCCTATTAGGAGTAAGTGGGTTTTTCTGTAACACTTTGTTCTTATGGATTTTTGGAAATTTGTAGATATATTTAACAAGAATATGAAATTGATTATGATGATATATTTTATTTCGTTTCTAAAATGGCCATAGTTAGAACCATATTAGCTATTTTTGCTTCATAGTCGTGGCAGCTACGTCAAATGGATGTGAAGAATGCCTTCTTCATAGCGATCACCATGAATATATTTACATGAATTTTCCTTCTAATATGATTAATTCTTATCTTCTTGATATATGCAAGATCATGCATTACTGTGTTGGTTCAAGACAACACCTTAGTTTTGGTTTGATAATTTTTTACATGGAACTTTCCATATGAAATATTTTGGTCAGTTTACATACTTCTTGTATGATCGGGCCAATGATATTTTTATGAATCAGTATAAATATATTCAAGATCTTATCACTTTAGATGGTTTTGAGGACACTTCTTATGTTTATAATCATATAGAGGTAAATGTAAAATAGAATAAAAATGAAAAAATAATCTTATGCTTTTCCTTAGATTAGTCAGTTTTTGTTCTATCATCAACATCTTTACCTTGCTGCAGTTGAAAGCATCATTCATTATATTCGATGTTCATCTACTAGTACATTTTTACTTACTAATAGCGCATATATTCAACTTGTTGCCTATAGTAATGGTGTTTGTGTTGGGTGTCGAGATACACGCTGATCTACTACCGGTTATGTATAATTTTAGGTGATATATTAATTTTTAGGATGTGTAAAAAATAAGATTTTTTTAAAAATCCTCTACTTAAACCGAGTATTGTGTCATATCTATTGTTTGTTCTGAAATTGTATGGTTACATGAGTTTTTTAATAAACTTGGGTTTGTTTAGATTATTTTCACTCATCTCCATGCGGATAACCCTAATACTATTAAGATTGCCACCAATCTTCTTTTTTTATGAACGCACCAAATACATTGAAATTTATTGTTATTCTATTTGAAATATTTTGGAAAATCGAATGATATCTTTCTCACATCTCTTTTAATTTTCAAGGGACAAATGTCTTTACCAAAATCATGATATCTTGGTAAATTGTTGTTGGTTGACTTACCAGCATTCATTTAAAGAAATATTAAAAAATTAAACTAGATAGATAATAATCTATTTTATTCAATAGTTTATTAAATAATATATACTAGTAGTCAAATAATATAAATTAGATTATGGTATACAATATGATATTGTAGGTAGTTGATAATAAATAGTTTCAAAATATATATATATATATATATATAATTATAAAATATATTTGGTTTAATAAATAATAGATAATTTATTTAGGTATATTTATAATAATTATTATAAATAAAAAATAAATATTATTTTTTATAAATAATTTTATATCAGATTTATAAGTTTAGTCAGTTGCGAGGCTTGCTAGGATCATCTAATTCCTTCAACAGGTTGTTCTGATATAAAATAATGGACGTTTTCGGTGCGGATCTACATAAAGTTTGATAGATGGTCTATCGAACATGTAAAATATTGAGCCCTCGGTATGATTTACTAATAAATATGTAATAAGCTGAACTCACGGGTAATCATGTTTGAATCTTTATTTTAAGTTTATGATTTCTTGAATCATGCTTGAAGTTCTTCAGGTTTTTGTTTTTTAAAACAGTTATTACTCTTTCTCTCAACAAAATGGTGACTGTCTTTTTGAGTTTTAGTTAAAAGAATGACTAAAACTCGAGTCTTCTTTTTATAGCTAGATACAATTAGAAACCTTGGTAGTATAAAGCTCATTAACTTTTACTAGTTTTGTGATCGGGAACCACAACCACTAAAATGATAAATTCAATTTAGTCTTTAAATTGTTGTTTCAAGTTTTAGTGTTGAGATTTAGGCTTAATTCTTCACAATGCCCAAATTCAACTTGTTTACCACATTTATACATCCATAACATATTTTCACATATATGTCAAATATATATTTAATTATATATAAGATAATTAATCTAATTAATTTATTATTATACTACCTTATAACAATGACCAAATATATATTTAGCATACACATCCATAATTATTTCAACAATCTTCCACTTGGGCCGTCATATGCTACTTAAGAATAAATTTAAGTTCAATGGGGCCCCTGAATCCATTGTCAATAAATGAACGGTAAAATCTCGTACATGATCAATAAAAAATATAAGACTAAAGACCTTTATCTCGTATTGTGAAAAATATGATGCAATATTAATCAAAGTATTGCCATCAACAAAATTCTGCAACCATAATGACTGATTTATACCTCAAAGCACGCAACAAATTCAGCTGCCATGGTGGCAATTCAATAAGTGTTTGCTTTACACTTTTCCAGAACATAGCACATCTATTTAATAATAATATATTGCCCGAAGTGTTTTTCAGTGTGTCCACGCATCCACCAAAATCTAAGTGAGAATATCCAATGATATCTAGCCTTTGTAATTTCATATATGTCAACATGTGTTTTCGTTCCTTGCAGATATCATAGTACATTTTCACTGCCTTCTAGTGGTCTACACGTGGGTTACTTAAATACCTCGACAACATGTTTATATCAAAGACAGTGTATGACATAATAAAAAATTGAGGATACATTAAACTCCCAACATAAGAAGCATAATCAACCATTTGGATTTCCTCAATCTCAAGTGTTATCTTTGGACATTGCCTCAGACTTTGTTTTTCACCCTTTACTATAGGGGTACTCATGGGTGTGCAGTTTGTCAATCTGTAACGTTGTAACACACTTTCAATATATACATTTTGTGATAATCCAAGAATACCACGGGAGCAATCCCGATGTATTTGGATTCCCTATCAAAATTGTCTGATCAAAATTTTATTTATAATGTGTTATATTTATTTATCGTTCCAGGCAAGAAGTATGTCATTGATAGATAATACAAAAAATATGTAATTACTCATACTGGAACTTGTGATAAATACAATCGTCAACTGATTTGACCTCATAGTTAAAAGATACTACCGCCTCAAGGAATTTGTGATACCACTAACGAGAAGCTTGTTTGGGCCTATAAATAGATTGTTTAAGTGTGTATACCAAGTTATATGAGTTACCTATTTTAAAGTGTTCCAGTTGCACTATATAGATTGTTTCCTCAATATTACCATTGAGAAATGCGGTCCTTACATCCAATTGATGAAGTTCATGATCAAAGTGTGCAACTAATGTCATGATTGTTCTAATGAATCATTCGTTGATAGTGGATATAACATCTTTTTAAAATAAATCCATTTATGTTAGGTATAACCTGTCGCTACAAAGCGTGTTTTATGTGTTTCCATATTACCCGTGTAACTGTTTTTGGTTTTGTAAACCCACTTACAGCTAATTATTGTTTTCTATTCAGGTAATGGAACAAGTTCCCATATATTCTCATCTTGCATCAACTTATACTCTTCCTTCATAGTGTCTATCCACATCCGAGAGTTAGAGATTTCCATGGTTTATTTGTAAGATGATGGATCATCTACAGTTCCAGCACATGATTCATCATATTCCCGAAGATATACAATATAATCAGGATACATATTATTCTTACTTTCTCTTGTGGACCTGCTTAAAGAAATCGTTACTTCTTGTTGCAAATCTTGAGGAGGTATGGTTTGATCATCATGAAAAATGTCATTTTAATCTTCTTATGTAAGATTTCATTGAGGTTTCTCTTATTTTAACTAGACCATATTCATGTCATGTTTAAAACTCTCAAGTGGAACATAAATGTTATTATGAGTATAATTTTGTCTTAACGGGAATAAAATGATTGGTATTAAAGTCCAATCTTCTTGTACCTCAATATATCCATAAAACCTTCACGAATCCGTACAGATTCTTTCTCCAAATAAACATATGTTCAAGAATTCTTCTCCCCAAACTCAATATATTCAATAAAATTTGCCATCCATGTCTAAATAATACTAATAATAAGAGGATCATAAAAATTAAAACCTCTATAATATTCAGAATAACCAATAAAAAACAGTTAATTAGTTTTGTATCAATTTTTTTTTCAAGAGGTTTGTATGCCATTGCCTGAGCTGGACACCTCCATATATGCATATGCTTTAATTCGGTATTGTATTGAGTATGTATGAAGCATTTTTGATGGATTCTCCTTAGAGAAAGATAACGATAAAGTGAATTTACTTATTGTACGTCTAATCATATCATGTAGTGTATGGTTGTGTCATTTAAATACACCATTCATATGAAGTGAACCCAAAATTTTATATTGATGAACTATCTCACACTTCTCTAGGTGTTTTGCAAATGAACTTTGATGTCGTTCACCCAACCCGTCATATCTGATGAGGTAGGAAATCTCCGATGGGCATATATATGACGAGGTCAGAAATATTCAAGGGATATCTTTGACCAAAGGCTAATACTCTTTTTGTCATTCGGGCCAAATGAGTTTTTTGGACTTTAGGCTTGGCCCATATGTATGGTTCGGCCTATTAGGCCCAATAGGCTAAAGTCAGCATATAATTACTTTCTTATAATGCATTTAATATGATGGAACTTTCTCTCTCTAAATAATAATTCAAGCAGCTTAATTATCAAATGGTAATTTATCGAGTCAGATTTATCACTATCAATATCTACCCTTTATGTAATAAAGTGTAATTATGAATTTGGACTTGAATCCAATTGCACTCAAATCCTTATATTTCACACTATGGTCAGTGACCGCTTGATAAATTATTTTTTCACAAATTAGTCCTTAAACTTATGTTTAGTCTTAATTGTAAATATTTGAGTTCAATCCTACATAAAATCCAAATTTTACGTGATCGGTATCTACACAATTACCTCTATAATTTATTTACATTTATTGGTTCAATTGAAAATTATTTTATTTATCCAATTACTAAATAATTTGAATGTCTATTGACAATAGCCAAATACATTATTAAAAATTTATTAATCCGTATATATCAACTATACGTCTTGCTTTTATTTTGTCTTTGCTCAGTGGCATGGAGTACTTTTTCCATTGGGTTTAATCCTAGTTGTTCTAAAATTTTATTCCAACTTCAGTTATATCATTCATGTTGAAGATTTTTGGTATATTATTTTGAATCGGAATAATAAAATATCGTCAAGTTTGAATTAGACTGTCATTTTATTTTAACGTAATGATGTAATCAAATATATTATGTTTTCGTGTTTCCGATGAGCCGTTGTGCGGTTGTTTAAACTGTCAATCGGAAGAAAATCAATAAATATTCGGTTATTTCAATTTGGATTTGAATTTAGATATTCTATTTGGTTTTTAGTTTGAGTTTGGATTTGGTGGTATTGTTTGCAATTTGGATTTGGATTGGATTTGGATTTGGATTTGGATTTGGATTTTAATTTAGATTTTGGTTTTTTGTTCAGATTTAGATTTGGATTGTTCATTTTATATTTTGAGTTTTGAAAATTTTAGTATTGGGAATTAAATTTTGGAATTTGGGATTTTGAATTTTGAATTTTGAATTTTGAATTTGGAATTTGAAAATTTGGAAATTTTATATTTGAGTTAAGATTTGAGATTTGCGATTTGAGATTGGATATTTGATTGAAAAAAAATATGAGGTAGACAAAATATTTACGAAGATGTGAAGTAGAAGATATGAAAAAGATACGAAGAAGAAAATGACGTGAAGAATATGTAAAAAGAAGACGTGAAAAAGTAGTCTGAAATATATAGAGAATATGATGTTTAAATGTCGTTTGAAGATCATTTGAGGATTAAAAGAAACTTGCGGATTTTTCACCCATACACATATTGACATTTCAGTTTTGTTTTGGGTGTAAACTCATAATTTTTATTATTATTGTATTATGAGTTTGGAAGAAAGCTTTAAAGATATTAAAGAGAGATTATGTCCATTGTATTAGGCTCACTCACCCATATCATTACTTTATAATGGTTTAAACTTTTTGTAAATACATAATTCCAATTAATAAAACTCTCCGTTTTTTATTTTTTTTTATTTTATCTATCTTTATATAAATTATGGCCAACCAAATTTGATTTCTCTAGACGAAATTAACCACGAAGAAGAAAGAATGTGACAGTGAAAGACATGAACAGAAACACCGTGATTATGAAATTGATGACAACGAGGCACCTGACTAATAGAAGAAAAGAGCAAAGACAGTTCGTCTACAACATATAAAGAGGTAGTTACAACAATGTGTGTAGTAGTGGGCGGCTTCTCTGATCATTATGAACACGTGATTTTCATCGGGAGTTCTCAATTTCCTATTCAAAATGAATGCGACAACAACATACATAGAACCCATTCCATTCAAAGTTATCTTGTAAAGTATCTTGTGAGGTGCAAGAATAAACGTTTTTGCATATTGGAATAATATATCTAGACGGTTGTTTGGTATAATCAAACTACACATCGGTCAAGCTCCAAAACAGCTTGATATTGGTGTTCATAAAGTGCTAGTATAATGCTGGAATCATAGCTAGATATAATGGTTGATAGACGGGTTCACATTTAACAACACACTGAGCAAATAGGTATAGAACTAGCCGTTTATTATTTTAAGTTCATGTGGGTGAGCAAATGATGAAAGCATGGAGTCAGGTGCAGCTAAACAGGCTGGCGAAAGTTTTTTTAAAAAAATAAATGGCTACGAATAGACGAATCGATAATGTATGGACTGGCCAGGCCAGTCGTGGAACCGATGGTGCGTAGGTTACACACGGCCGGTTCATGGCCTTAGAACCGTCCGTGCGTGACCTACGCACCACCGGTTCCATGGCCAGGAACCGATGGTGTTAAGGCCACCTGCCGGTCGGTACCGAGGCCTCAGTACCACCGGTTCTGAGGCCTTGAACCGGTGGTGCAGGGGCCTCAGGACCGAGCCGGTGGTGCAGAGGCCTTAGTCCGCTCGGTTCTGAGGCCCTTGCACCACCGGTTCATGGCCTCGGAACCGGTGGTGCACCTGATCGTGTCCGGCCGGTTCTAAGCCTCTTAACCTTGGGTTCGCGCAAAGTTTTCAAAATAAATCAAGGTTTTTTTCCGTTTTTAACTATATCTGAATGCTTATTGTGGTTTGTTGTTGTGTAACAGGGGACGGAAGTCGCCAATGGGACTGAGGCACTTTTCGCTACTGACTACAGTCATTTGTTCTTCACTACCGAGTTCTACACACACGATGCGTTGATAAAATGGGTTACGAAGACAGGAAAACTCCGTGGTATGGTTATCAACATAAGTCAACGCGACAAAGTAAACAGTAGAAAAAGTCCGAGGATGTATTTCCAGTGTGAGGGGGGATAATATACTCCAAAAGTAGAAGAAAAAGATCGTAAACGGAAGTCTACGGGAACGAAAAAGATTGACTGCCCATTTCAACTTCTCGGGTTAATGGTGGAACCAGATCAATGGAAGTTAGAAGTGAAATGTGGTATTCATAACCATGAGAGTTCAAAACATCTAGATGGTCATTCTTTTGCTGGCCGTTTGAATGATGAAGAGATAGAATATGTTGAACGAGCGACCTACATTGGTACTAACCCCAGAGATATACTGAATGGTGTTAAGAAGTTGAACGAGGATAATGTTTCTACCATGCGGACCATCTACAATGCACGACAGAAAAGTAGGGTTTTAAAAAAGGCGTGTAGGTCACAACTCCAGTTCTTGTTGGGGGAGCTTAAGTCACATAATTATTATGAATGGCATAAATCTGGTGAAGACGATGGACAAATCATTACAGATTTATTTTTTGCCCATCCAGTCAGTGTTGACCTTTTGCGGACATTTCCAACAATTTTGATAATGGATAATACATATAAAGTCATACGATATGGTATGCCATTGCGCGAGATAGTGGGTGTGACGTGTACCGGATTGACTTTCTGTGCGGCATTTGCCTTCATGTCCGGTGAGAAGTTAAACAACTTCAAATGGGTGTTAGAGTGTTTGAAGACATTGATTTACGTTCACGGAATTGAAGAACCTCGTGTCATCCTGACCGACAGATATTTAGCGTTGATGAACGCCATATAAGTTGTATTCCCAGAGACAACGCATATGTTATGTCGATGGCACATAACACAGAATGTTCAGGGGCAAACAAGAATATACTTCCTCGAGAAAAGAGATCATGTGAAATTTGTTTCTGCTTGGAAGAAGATTGCGTATGCAGCATCAGAGATTGAATTCGATCACGCTCGACGGGACATGCTATTGGAGTACAAAGACTACACTCTTGCAATTGAATACACTAAAAAATCGTGGCTCGATAAATACATGGACAAATTCGTTGTTTGGAAGACGAACAATAACTTGCATTTGGGACATTGCATGGCTAACCGCGTCGAGAGTGCTCATTCTAACCTAAAGAGTTACATACGTACAAGCAAATTAAACTTCGAGTTATTTCGGGGGAGGGTTCATTCGCTTGTTGAAATCCAACATGCTGCTATTAGGTCGTCGTTCGAGAAGAGTCGTTACATAGCACTGCATAAGTTCGCGGACAAACTTTTTGATGAAAGTTGAGGCAAGGTTTCCCACATAGCGTTAGAACTGTTTTTCGCTGAAGTAGAGAAGACCGAAGATAGCAATATGGTCGCTATTGAAGATTGGTCGGATGTTAAAGACAATGGCGTCTGTATATGCGCTATAAAATCTACCCATGGTATACCTTGCTATCACCAGGCCCGCAAGTGGCGTAAAGAAGAAATTTTTTCATCGTTAGATGCTTTTCACATCCACTGGACAAGGTTAGAAATAATGCCTCGTTCATTCCGTACGACCATGGAGATTCTCAAAGATGATCTACTAAAGCTAGTAACTGATGTTATGGAGACAAAAGATGAAAGCCGTATAAAACACATTTACAAGAAATGGTTTGAAATTGTTTATCCTGAAACATCCTCATTGCTAGAGCCATTGGAGAAGCAGAAACACCGAGGCCGCCCGCAAGTGAAAAGAAAGTTAGTTGTCGATACATCATCCACTAAACGGGACAAATGCTTCTGGGAACACAAGCTAGATGAGGATAAGGCTAGTCATGACTCAGTCATGAACTCTTTAAAACAACGAAAAGTTAAAAAGGGTAAAGCAGTTGCTAGTGCAAATACGATTCGGGCAGATGTGCCTAAAGTACCTCGTACCCGTAGTTCTTCCATTGCCTCGCTCGCTAGCAACATCGTACAATCATCCATTGGTGGAGTCACAGAACTAATACACGACCCAAAAGGTTTTTTGCATTGGTTTGCAACTCACTTCAACCCTTTTATATCGGGTATAAATGATGTTAAGGTAGATGGTCATTGTGGATATAGAGCAGTTTCATTTGGGTTGTATGGTCATGAAGAAGGTTGGCGAGGTGTTCGGAAGGCAATATACGATGAACTCATGGAAAACTATGACACATACAACAAGATTTATAACGGTAAAGAGGATTACCTGAAGGTTGCAGAAAGTATAAACTACTACGAGACACCAGCATCACCCAAATATTGGATGACAATGCCTGAAATGGGGATTGCGATTGCAACCAAGTTCGAATGCATTGTTCATTTTGTGTCACTCTTTGGGTCTCACAACTGTAGTCATACTTTTTTACCTCTGCGCGGTAAACCCCCCATTATGGCCCAAAGACGTGATATTGGGTTTGGATTCGTTGATACTAACCACTTCATCAATGTAAGTCATTCGATTTATGGTTATGTTATTACTTACAACTATATTACTCAATTATTGGTTCTAATTTAAGTAGTATTAAACAGCTATCAATCAAGCCCCTTTGCCCTAGCGCACGCATACATCCTACGTGGCAGAAGTTGAAGAGTGAAGAGGCACGTATTGGGAGCTACCAATAGTTGGTCGCTGCAAAAAATACACGGAACTCGAAGGAAGAAAGCCAGTTTGTTCATTCCCATAAGTAACTAATCTTGATGAATTTTAGTAGTCGATTTATATCAGTTTGTCGGATTTATGTTCATGTTTCGAACACATTTTTGTCTTTTGGTCGCTTTATGTCTTTTGGTCGGATTTGTGTTGTTTAGAACTTTGTTTACTTTATCATAACGTTTTGTACTTCAGTTATTTTACCGTAATTCATGAAATTTTCCAACTTATAACGATAAGCAACTAATCATTTCATAACTTAATATCAAACGTTACAAACAAGCAACAACAACATCGCACAAACATGGGTAGATAACTTGAGATTGAACCGACAGTTAGTCAAAATCGTAGCCTCCATTGTCGCTGAGAATACGCAGTGTTTCCTCCTTCATGGAAATTTGAGAATGAACATATTCTGCCATTTCTAAAGACAAATAGTCTGTGATCATTAAACCGAATGAGTCGAATGCCTCGTTTCTAACTTATGGGGGCTCGTTAAACACCAAGAACATCGGTCCACTAGTTATACATTTGTACATAGTGGCTACCTCCTCACGAGTACAAGATTGAGGCATTTGTCTAGACGTAGACATTTCGCCGTACATGAAATATATCATACACAAAACTTTATCGAAAAACTCATCGGTATTATCGTCTGGTCGTTTGAACTTCACAACTTTCGCAGCCTTGAGTAGATGAGCATCATCAAACACACTCCAACCCATTAACAAAGACTTTAACTATGTTTGAAGTAGAGTTTTATGTGTTTGGTGTTGTAAGGTAGACTTCTTTAAATAGAAAAATGAAAGATTACTTTGGCGGGAATTAAAAAGCACGAAAAAAGAAGACGCGGAAAAAAAACCGGGAAAAAATTCCAAGTTTCAATTACGCACCATAGGTACTGCCTACTGTGTACCTATGGTGCACAATGGAGTGTACCTATGGTGCATGAAGGTTTCTCCATAGGTACACAGTGTGAGGCACCATCGGTGCACACTACTGTGTACTGATGGTGCCATGCACCGGCCGGTACATGGCATGCCGACCGGTGCATGGTACCATCGGTAAAAGGGGGTGGTACTATCGGTACATGCCCCTTTTACTGATGGTACAACGCACCCTGGGTACGCCTCAGATAGTACCCATGGTGCACACACTGTTGTACCATTGGGACGCAGTAGTGTACACAATAGGTATTGCTGACTACGTACCAATGGTGCAGAATAACGTTTAATTTTTTGAATTTTTTTTGTTTTGGTTTAAAAAGTTAAGTCTTAGGGCATGGATTGGAGTGGGTTTGATGGTGTTAATTTTTTATAACGGTTGAAGTATTTTGTTAAATTATTGTTATGGTTTGAAGGTTGGATGGTAACAATTGTACGATTTAGGTGTTTTGCGGATTCTAAATTGTAAATAAGAATTCAAATAAAGTTTAACAAATCTAAAGGAACCGATAGAAATAACATAGTAGATGTCATAATACAAAAGACGATAGTTTAACAAATCCTACGAATGAATAAACAACTACAACGTCCATGAAAAAGATAGATCACAACAAAGCTAAAACAAGTCCAATAATGAGGACAAACAACCAAGGAGAGAAGAGCTGCAGGACTTGATCTCTCCACCTAAGCGCACCCGCTTCCCCACGATCGACAGGCATAGTAACAATCGAGCGAACAACGTCTAGCAATCTATCGTTTGTAGTACGTGTTGGTGGAGTAATAGTATGCCAACCATACTCAGCCAGGTACCTCCAGTAGGTGTTCATCGCAGACTGTCTATATGTTGAAATGGTAACGGTCAACCGATCCTCAGAAAGCAAGTGATGACGCAAATCTAGCCATGCGCTCTCTCGCCATGTGTACCTCGCCAAATCTCCTTTCTTGTAACCCGGTCGGAGTACAAGTGGGAGTTCGGGCTCATCCTGAACCCGTCCGAACTGGCGCATAACCTGATCAGGCATGTAACCCTCAACCGTGCTCATCATCCGCAAAGGATAAACGATGGTGCGGATCTCCTACACGGGGAACTGGACTCTGATATCCTGGTATGGCTCAAATATGACCTGTTCTAAAAAAGTAAAACATTTAGACTGTTTAAAAAATAAAACTTAATATTAAAATGTTCATGACTACTAAAATTTAAACACTTACATCTGTCTCCTTTTGATCTGCAAAGAGAGTACGAACAACCGATTTGGGGCGGATGCTTTGCCCAACAATCCGCTTCGGTAGCCATTTCACAATCCTAGGCTGCCTCGCTAAGTGGTTCGCATTCTCTGAGGCTCTAAACGCGGGGAAGTGGTCATAAATCCAGCAAAAGCATAACTACAAATCCATAAAGGTTATGCTTCGATGCTTTCGAAGCATCACCCAAACCACGGAACAGGAATGTCAATGCACTCGTACCCCATGCGATGTCCCATAACCCAGAATCCATATTCGCCAACCCGTACAAGTAGTCAGCCTTGACGCTTTTCTGACTAGTATCCGCAAAAATAGTGCAACCAAATAAGAAGATAAGGTATGCTCATGATACCTGGCGAATAGTCTTAGCATCAGTCTGCTCGATATAGCGACCCCTGGTAAAAGTCTCCCGCAACCACTTGGTCTTGAAGCCAACGCCTCTAGTGGAATGTATCTCTGCACGGACCTTATCCACTGTCAAACCTAACATACTAGCATAGTAACTGTATGCCTCATCACGTGGAGCTGTGACTACATCCAAGGTCCGGCCAACTACAGGGAGACCTGTAATGCAGCTGACATCGTCGAGGGTAATCGTCATCTCCCCAAATGAGAAATGGAACGTGTTGGTCTCCTGATGCCAACGCTCAACAAATACCTCATCAAATACAGAGTGCGTGAAGTACTGAGGCAAGTGGGCTATAAGAGGACCGAAAGGAGTTCGCGCCAAATGTCGCTACCTCTAGCTGAGCACTGAGGTCCCACATACGAAGCACATTATAATGTGCCTGTATGCCTAATGTAGTGCGACCCTGTAAATAAAAAACTAAGTGAGAAAATAATAATAGTAAAACCTTAGACTAGACGTTTAATAGTTTGGTACTTACCTGTCCTATGAAGACGTGATACGCCTCGTGCTCTTTGTAGTCAGGAAACAGAGGTATCTTGTTGCATTTGAGAAATGCAAACGTCTTCCGCTGCTCCTCTGTGTGGATCGCATCGATATGCTCCCCATCGATGTTGTCCTGCTCAGGGTCCCCAGTGGCATCCACTCTGTCACTAACAGGTGGTGGATGTGTACTAGTATGCGCAGGGGATAGAGCTCTGCGAGCGGGAGAGGGAGGTGGTGGATCACTAGCAATGGGAGGTGGTGATCGGTGTGATGAAGACGTCTCTCGTCGTGAGGAGCCTCCGCCTCTAGTATCATCGACTGCAATCTCTGTGGCTTTTTCTTTCCTCTTCCCATGGTTGATTCAGCGCAAAGACCGATCACTCCTTATCATGTCCTCCTCCTCCCTAAGACGAATAGTCTCAGGGTCCTCAGCTAAATATTGTCCGCGCTTGGCATCGCGGACCCGCTCATCCTCGACGGCCCGTACATTCTTTAGACTCTTCCGCGGGGGTGGCGCTCGTGACCCAGGGGGATACGCCCTGGATCGAGGAAGATGTCGCTCCTCAACCGCGTCTGACCTACAAAAATACAAAAAAAATTATGAAATTAATAACAGTAACATACGATGTAACCCACAAAATTAAAAAAAACGACACTCTAATTCGCAACCGAACTCCCTATATAAAGTAATTTCTTATAAGTTTCATTTTTTTAAAAAAAATGCAAAAATGAAACCTTTAAAACTCTATTTCGGCAATTTTTTTTAAAAAAAAGTTGCGCACCATAGGTGACACAGCAAGCCGTACCGAGCGGCACAGTTGCTTGCACCGATGGTGCGCCTTGGGCAGCACCATCGGTGCCGGCTGCCGGCCATTTTCCAGCCGGCAACTTGGCTGAAAAATGACCACTAAACCCTACTTTTTTGCCTAATTCAAACCCTAATTCTATACTAAACCCTAAATCTAACCTAAATCATAAATTCATACCTAAAATTAACAAACACATTTGGATTAGGGAACTTACGTAGGTGATGGTGGGGGGTTTTTGTTCTTCACCATGATGAAGGAGGAGGTGGTGGTGGTGGCTCGCCGGAAAATTTGAGAGAGAAGTGAGAGTGTCCGAGAGAAGAGAGTTTGAGAGTTAGAGAGAAGTGAGAGAAGTGAGAGAAAGTGTAGGTAAAATTGTTGTGGATGGAAGTTAGTAAAAAAAATGGCTTATATACCAAAAAATGATATTTTCGAAAAAAAATTGGATATACTTAGATCAAATTTGGGTATACTCAAAATTAGGTATACTTAAACCTGAATTGGATATATATAACTTGATCTATATATAAATATATAATTAGAGATTTTTTACGAAGATAAATTAAGGCAGAAACAATACATACTGATTTCATTTCAACTAACTAAACATTAAATAAACATATGTAAGATATTAAATGTAATAACTAGTGACTCACCCTAAATCACAGATATTGTATCGAAAGTAAAATTAAGATAAGAGAAATTATTTTGTAGAGAGAAGCAAAAAAAAATTAAAGAAGTAAAAAAGGATATCTATCGAGACAATAAAAGGTAAAGATTTTATATGTATTGATGCTTAGATATAATTTTGAATGCTAAATTCATTTAAACAAAATAAATATATTGAAATCTAAGTACAATTTTTATATGTATGTCTAGAAATATATGATTTTGATATTAAGTTAAATATTAGTTGGATAAATATAACCAAATTCAATATAGATTTTTTTTATAGTTAAATTAAATTATAAAATTAAATTAAAACCGTCTTAATTCCGAACAAATAAAATTGTCTATTCCGAAGTTCATATGGATTTATAAAGATATATAATCTTGAAATATTAATTGTATGGATAGATATATTATTTTTCTTTCTTTTCAATTGTTTTAAAATTGTCTTCAAGTACATTAATTTTCTAGTTTCTTCAATTTCAACTCCAAATTTATTAATATTATCACAATTTATCCACGGCACAAGTGTCTTTAAGAATACTAGAAAAACACGTTAAAACACAACGAATACTTGAGAACCGGTGACGATTTTAAGAATAATGGAAGCGTAATAAGTGACATGAAATGCACTTATCATATATGTTTTGGGATTTACACAATATTAATTGCACACTTATATACACAATTGAACTAAACTCCATCTGAAAAATTAGACTATGCTCCATCGTGAAATTTTATCGGATTAAAATCCATTGTAAACAAGATTGAGAGGTCGAAATCAGAGTATCGTATCTTTAGTGCACTAATATACCATAATGTGTATATGCGCATTGGTATATACACATCAGAAGTTATCTTGTGGGAAAACTATCTGATATGTGTCGTGACCGGGACTAAAATATGGTTATTGTATTTGAAATTAGTGCAATGTGATTTGCCTACAAAATATTCTCACTAATAAGCATATTTGGTGGAAAACTAGATGAGGATAAGAGTATCATGTGGTTAGCGTATTATTATACCATGTTGTGTATGTGGCTGATGGTGTAGACATTACAAAGTTGTTCAGTAGAAAATCAACTAAACGTGTCGTGATCATATTTAAATAGTTCATTATATTTGAGATACGGATATCACAATTATCCCACCATAATATTTTAAAATATTGAGATCAACAAAAATCAATCAAAGTAAGATATGCAACTAAGTATGTGTTTGCGGCGCTATGTGCGAAATGTTATAAAATTAATAATAATGTATCATTGTGTAGGAAAAGATAAATAGATAATATGTATATATATATATATATACATATATATTGTATTGAGCCACGTTCTTATTGAACGATGTAATATGTTCAAGAAATGATAATAAACATGATGGTAAAGCACATGGGGGAAAATATTTGTAAAATAGAAATGTTGTAAAATATTTTCAAGTTGTATTTTCAGTCATGTGAAATAAATTATTTATACTTATAAATAAACAAGAAACAAATTGTCTGCTACTTACGATTTTGAAAATTATAATCCAAAGGAACATCCGGTAAATGTAGGAGATATATATACATAATTATGAATAAGATTGTTTATAACTAGTTGAGATCGTTGTTAAAGAGAGAAAATAAAATTCCGAAACGGTGGTCTAAATACTAGTGATAAATTGATGGTGTCTGATATTAGATTTTAGAAAATGATTTTGTATTGACTATCTAACTTTCTTTTAAAAGAAAATAGAGTTGTTAAAGACTCGACAAATATTAATCTGAACTCTACACAAATGATGAAGAATTTGTTAACTAATTAGAACAAATAAATACGCAACTAATATATGTCACCATTATTAAGCAAACAGCAGATTTAAATCACTTGGACGAAAAACATTATAGGTAAATATAAACTTCAGAAAACTGAACAATATATCCGACAATTAAAAAATATACTTAGAGTAATTGATTGTTTTGATATTGGTGTGGATAATAATCGCCTGAGGGTAGGCTGGTAATTTTAGTTTGTGTTTTATGGTGGTGTGTGAGTGTTTTAAGTGTTTAGAGAGTAGAGAGATAATTAAGCAGCTTGGTAGCAGTTAATTTTCATTACCCTTAGTTAATGCGGGTGGTTAGGTATTTATAGTGTGATGTTTGGGCCCTTATGGGCTTTCGGGTCATGTTTAATGGACCCGGGTCATGTTCAAAGACCCATGAGCTCTAAGTAGGAGAGCAAGTAGCTTAGTCAAGAAGTGTTTAGGTTTTTTAGTACTTTTGTCATAGTTCGAACAGTCCTATGGTCATAGTGTTCGAAGTCATCTGTCCGGTCCATGTGACCTGTCCGACCTGCCCGGTCTGGAGGCTTTGGACTGATCGGTCCCTGTCCGGGGAGCATGCTGAATTCGGACTCATCAGATATATAGAAATAAAAATTAGCAGTATTTTCTTTAAATAAAGAACCTAAAAAATTGGTGGGATTTAGTGAAGGCTAATCTTGAAGAGTAGAAGAAACAAACCTTATTTGGGGGCTTTAAGAAAACAATTATAGCAATAGAAAGGAAAGAAAATAGATCTAGTTTATAAAACTCAAACAAGAAAAGAGGGTTATATTCAAAATCAATCGAAGTGTTATCTCATTTTTCACCCCATATGATCACTTTTTCAGGTTGCCAACTCCAAAGATTTATACAAGAACTAGATGCACCTATAAGACGGTTGCTATTAAGGGACAAAATAAAAAATATCAAGAAGCAGACAAAGAAGCCTTAACAATTGAAGAAGACAATCAGAAATATCAAACGTAAAATTAATCTAAATCTAAAAGAATATAAATCCAAAACACACCCAATTTAGAACAATGAACAACCCTGAAAGAAACATAGAAATGAAGATAGTTTTTCTGCTATAAATGTCCCTCAAAGTATAATAAATTAAAGATGTTATAATTATGGATCGTTAAACCCGCATCTAACTTGAAAAAATGAACAACCCTAAAAAACAAACAAACAAATATAGTTTTCCAAGAAGAAATGTTTGTGAAAGAATGATGAATCTGATTAAAGAATCATGTTATATTTATGGATCGTTCGATCATCGAGTATGTCATTGTAATAGAAAATTGACAAAATATGTCAAATGTTTTAACTACCATATGTTAAGCCACTATAACTAAAATTGTTCAAAACTATAAAATGGAAATGAGCAACCATCATTAATGCCAGAACAACTACCACAACAATCCCGACATCAACCAAGATGAAGGGTTTATATCATAATCACCAAACATATTAGTTTCATAGATACGTTATACATTTATAATTAATATGTAATTTTATTATTTAATATTCACAACACGTTCATTTGTAGCAACATACCTTGTGCAAAATTTGGATTTATGACTAGTATATTTAAAGCATCCATTAAATATTATCTATTTTGTTAAGATCTACTATAATAGTTAAGTAAGTGTGTGACGCATCTGGAATTGATATCGAATAACAATAAATGTATGTGGGGCTAAATTTATTGTTGATATCTCATTTGACATGACTCTCGGTATTGATTAGTTAGATGCTTTTTATATTATTCTAATTTTTTATACTAAAAATATTACCTTTTTTGTTGTAATCCTAAATAGGATTTATTCATTCTTAGTTCTCTAGGTCAAAATGAAGAAGGTTTTATTTTAATTCATTTCTCGAATACCAATAGTGTGAAAGCTTGAAAACATAAATCAAGAAAAGTTATTCACTGATTCAAGAAATATATATTAATTTTTTTACGATAAAATATTTTAAAAAAAAAGATATAATGTAACAATCCAAAATTTCAAATTTAAAATATAACATATTTACTTTAGATATCTGGTTTTAAATCAAGAAAATAAAATAAAAATTATCGTCAAATTTGATAAGAGTCTTATTTTATTTTGATGTATCGATATACGAAATATATTATTTTATTTAAAACTATCCAAAATTTTAAAAACCTATTTATTAAAACTGACAAATAGATATATTAAGCTTTTTTTTTTTAATATTTATGCCCACTCAGATATTCAATATAAAATAAAGTTTTCAAACGAGAAACAGTTTCGAACGAGAGACCTCTATAACAAAATTATAGCAAATTAGTTATCTCCATGTTGTACCCCAAGTGATCTCCATCTTCATGCTACGAAAATGGTATAAGGCAAATAATCTTCATATAAATAATGATGAGACACGAAAGAGTTTTTAACGAGACACATTATTTTATTGATTAATGATAATTTCGTGTTTTCATCTTTTCATGTGTTTGTTATATATTTTTCTTTCTCTAGAAAAATGCGACTTTGGTCATTGACCACGCCTACAGGCTATGCAAACGGCCACACTAAACTCGTACCATTTGAGTCAATCAAACGAGTGGGAAAATAGGCCACACCCTACGAGGCTACGTAACGGACCATACACATTTTAATACATGGCACAGATATTATAAGTGAATTGGTAAATACCAAGCATTCAAAGGTCACAGATTAGGCCGAATTGGTTACTCTTCCAAAAAGCCAATTCGCATGCCCGTAAGGGCCATGCGATGGTCCACACTGAGCCTCTGATTTCAAGAGAATATATATATATATCAAACATAAAATGTCACCGAAACAAGGTTCATGACAACTACAACGTAACATACTCACACAAAATAAGTACAACTACATACAATCCTGACTTCATTATTTAGAAAATACTAGGGGAGCCACTCATCCATTTCCAAAAGAGTCAAATCATACCAAAGAAATCGGTAACATCCTAGAATCTTACTAATTGTTAGTTTTACTCTTTTCCTTTGGAAAAATAGAGCTATTTATCCTTGAGAGAGGTTTTGGCTGACACGTGTTTTTAATGATGCATGAACAATTAAGTGCAAACCAAGTTGGAGATGTCTCTAAGGCTAGGAAAATCAATACAACCTAGCCTTAAGACTTTTCAGATTCTAGCCGACATAGTTTGTATAACTACTTTGGCATGATCAACGACACATCAACAAAAAAATATAAATAAAGAAAAATAAGAACTAGAAGATTGCACTATCCAAATATTATTATCGGTCATTGTATAGTTCTTAAGTTTAACTCGGATCCAACTCAGGGACTAGGGGTGACTTTTGATAACGCTATATAAATGAGTTTTTTCCTCATCACACTTAGTATAATAAAGAGATGAAATAATATAAAGTGGGTCATCGATGTGGGTTTGGGCTCACCGCATTTATTACATAAAGTAAGATTTCCTTGTTAAGGAAAAGTGAACAATTAATATACTACAACCACTTTTTGGTATATTCTCAATATATTTCCCATGTTTCTCTCTCTAGACTTAGTTCCGGTATTATCTGGTGGCGGAATCGGGTCTAAATATTTCTAGAGCGTTTAGTACCACGATCTGGTTTGGGTCACTGTTAATTCATTCTTTATGAACAATGAAACTAAGGAATTTCTACGAGGTAAGGCCTAAGAAATATTTGGTGGGGTTTAATTTTATGTTTGTTGTCTTAGGGTGGAGAAGGTCTCTCGAAGGTCTGCAAGATGAGAATTATTGTATTCACTTTTTACCAACATATCGACGATGTAGATTTCCACATTTTTTCCCAATTGCCCCTTGAACATATTGTTCACCATCCTTTGGTAAGTGGAACATGCATTTTTCAATCCAAAATGCATTACCATATAACAATACATCCCTTGGTTCGTGGAAAATAAGGTCTTCTCTTGATCTCAGAGTTCCATTTTGATCTGGTTATACTCGGAGTAGGAGTCCATGAATGATAACATCTCGTGACCCACTATGGCATCTACCAGTTTATCTATCCGCAGTAAGGGGGATTAATATTTTGGGCATGATTGATTGAGGCTCTTGAATTCAATGCAAATTCTCCACTTTTCATTCTTCTTTTTTGCCACCATGGGGTTCACCACCCACTCACGAGCTGACTTCCTTGATGTGGCTTATGGACAATAAGCGTTTGACCTCTTTCTCCACCATCTTTTACCGTTATGGTGCAAAGTGCCTTTTTGTTTTGCACCGACCTTACTCGTGGGTCTATCATAATCTTATTGATAGTGAAATATTTGGGTATACCTGTTATTAAGGCACTGCCTCATGCGAAGATATCTCATGTTTATTTAGTAGGAGTATCAAGATTGTCCTCATTTGCTTCTCTAAATTTTTTATGATGCTCACTGCTCAACCACCCTTTCTTTGATGTGTACCTCTTCTAACTCCTCTATCGCCCTGAACTCGTATTGGTGCTCCCTCGGTTCTTCCACCACAAGGGGAAAATTTGAGGTCTTATGATGGCACATTCTTGCTCGGGCTAATGTTAGAAACTAGCCGGTTGGTTCTAAACCCTGTGGATCTTCCAGAGCATCATCGTAACTTACCCCATGGTATCCTATTATTTCCCTTACTTTATTATTTACTACGTATGTTATGCATTGATGGTAATGGGAAGAGATGATACTGAAATCAAGCAGTTAGGCCTTTCCAAAATGAGGTTATAGAGGGACGGTGAATCGAGCACTTAAAACTCCACCATCTTGGTATTGGCCCATCTCTCGATCCCTACCAAAATTTCTAGCATTTTTTCCCAAGGGGGTTATGGATCTTCTATCGTATCCTATTATCAAGTTAAGGGCGACATAAAGGATGATCCTCAAGGTTAATATACCTTTAGGAGGGATAAAAATCAAGAATTATGCTACCCTCTGTTCTACATAAATTCTAAAATATCGCACTTTTCTACCTCGGCCCTTATAAGTAAGACGTCTCTACGAGGTTTGGTGACTCCCTTCAAATATTTCAACATAAAGTAAATACTGGGCTCGTCAGCCTTCATCGACAAGTAGGTAGTTTTCTGAGGGCTCGCTGCCTCTGATGCTTATTTTTTTAAGAGTCTTGCATTCGTCTTTTCTTGAAGAGGGACGCAATGGTATGGCTTCACGAGGAGGCTTCATCGGTACTCTTGTCTGGTTGGTTAAGATATGCGGTTGCACCGTTTCCCAGCAACATAACCAAAATGATGGGGAAAAATCTCTTGAACCTAAATAATAGTAATGGTTTGAATAAGTAAATATATGTAACTAAAATTTGCAATAATCAAAATTTGCAAAATAAGCAACTAGGTGATCGCTTAAGGCCATTTAGCCAACTTGGACAGCCTTAGCCTTAAGCAAACATGCGGTTACTTAAGGCCGTTAGGCCGACGTGTATTGTTGCATTTCGATCATAAGACGATTATATTAGGTTCGAGATTGGTTAGCAAACCTCAAACTTATTTGTGTCGTATCAAAATGCATAATGTTAAATTTGTCGACGTAACCCTAATGATTTTAAACAATGACATTTTATACATTGTAGTGTTGTAGATATTATCCATAATCAATATCTTCGAAAATTTCCTTATGATGTCGATGGATGTAAGATATGCGAAAAAATATATTTATGATAACGTCATACTTCATCTCTTTTGTTTGATACCACACAACATAGTTTTTTATCTTCAATTTATCCAACCAAAACTTCATGTGCGACTGACCGCATATCTCCAACATAGTTTTTTTTCTTGCATATAAATATAACATATGTTAGATACATTTACGGGTTTTTCATTCCTCGAACTTCTTAAAACTTCACGAGGATGAAAACAAACATTATACAATTTTATAACTTATTCTTCTTCGTATGCTTTCAAAATTCTCATATATGGGCATCCTTCTAAGAATTATGCAACATCATGATTATGTTTTCCACATAAAAAAATTATAGACCATAATCCACTTTTGACTGAAACGGGAAAAGTTCTAAGACTAACAAGGAAGTTGGTTATTTTTTTATCCCTAGGGGGTTTTGTTTTAACATTAGGTTCCTTAGGTTGTTGTCTATAGGGTTTCTATTTCTTGCAAGTAAAAAATAATATCGGAGTCCTAGCACTTCTCCCGTCATCTTTCTAAGGATTACAAATCATGTATCATATAGATTTACCCTTTTGCTATATCCATTCATTACGTTAAAATTTAGTGTAATACATGGATGTCGTAAATACGTACAAAAGATCTTTATAAACCTTTGGTTCCGTAAAGATTTGGCTCTCCTACATAAAACAAACAAGACGATATAAATTATAAATTATGGCTTTCTATAAATAACACAAAATAAATTATGGCACAATGGGTGAAAGTAACTAATATCGATGTGTATGGTCGACATTGGTTGGGTGCATCAACGCCAAAAGTCAACGCCAAAAGTCGACTTATGTTATCGATATTATTTACCATAAGCATCAATAAATGTCAGAAATTATAGTTGACATCAATTAATCATGTGTCGATGTCGGTTTTCCATTAGGTTTATTGATGTTGACGTTACTCGTGAACATTACCTGAAATTTAAAGTACTCGATATCGACTATATGAGTCGACTCACGATATCGATGTCAACTCATACTCATGATATCGACCAAAATCATATATTACAACTTCAATTTTTTTGCCACTGCGACCATAAATAAACAGATGATGAAGTGAATGCCTCTTTTGTAATTCTTCAATCTCTTTCGTATTCAATTCTAACAATAATTTTTATATATTCCAAACTATATTTTTGGAGAGTTTAAAATTTTCAAAAAATATTATACGTTTTTTATTTTAATCTTTTAGAAAAAAAATATAGTTTGGTTTATTAAATAGTATATTTTATTAAACATATTAATGCAGTCAATTTGAAAGACCTTAAAACTTTGTAAATTGATTATAATCTTAAATACTAATTAAACTTTTCAAATTTGAAAAAAAATATTCTAAATAAACCGTAGTATTCTTGTAACCATATAAACTTTTATCAATAATAAAATATACAATTTTACTATTTGTAGTTGTATAAGTCAACTGTAAGTATTATATATCTTGCGAAATGTACCTGATGGTAAATCTTGCGAAATATTGCTTTAGTTTTTCAAATCTTATCTTCGTTAGTAAATGCCGAAATCTCATAAAAATTACGCAAATGGTTTGGTGACTTTATTCGATGGAGAAATCTGTCATATGGTTTGCTATCTTTTCAGAAATTGGAGAAGTTCTTTGGAGAACGGGAGATTTAGAGTTCCTGGAGATAAATTAAGAGAGGATTCAAAACTTACTGGGCTGGATTACATGAAGTTACAGAAGGAAAGCTTGAAAAAGATGGTGAATCGAAGACTTGAGCTATATTTGGTGGCTTTTGGGCTATTTTGAGTGAGTTTAAGTTGTTGATTGATGGGAATAATCTTAATTCCCCATCAATTTTGCTTCATTCTTTGAATTTCGTCTCTGAAGATGGTTAGATCGTATAGAGGAGCCCCAAAGGGGTAGCCGAGTTGGTTGAGTATGGCATGCTTGTGACTAAAGGTTATGAGTTTGAGTCCCTTTGCATACGCTTTCTCGGTTGAGCTTGTCACCTTGTGTGGTTTACCTTCTGGCGTTGGTTTGCAGGCTATCGCGTCAGACTGAGGGTTTCCATGTACGCACTCATTGCACCTTGAGTAACGGCTGCGGGTTCCCTCTGGAAAAAAAAATCTCTAGAGAAGAAATAGGGTTCTACGAGTATGAGCTTCGTGAAAATATGAATTGAGACGGAACGGGTCTTTAGTTGATTAGGTTTTATTGGGCTTTTGCCCTATGCCCTCTATTTGTTTAGTCTTAATTAACACCCTAAATTTTGTAAAACTTTCAATTAAGTAATAAATTTTATTGCTTAAAAAAAATGATTTGGTGGAAATCGCATAACAATAATTAACCCAACTAAAAATAATGATAATAAATAAAAGTATTTTTTATAACGTTATTCGAATAAAATAACAGCCAAATATTTAAAATATCCAAATATAATATTGTAAAGATTAATTATTCTCATCAAACATTAAATACACTATTTTATTAATTATAATATTGACAATAACTTGAGGAAATTCTATCTATGCTTAAAATTTTATTTGAACATGGTTAACTGGAGACATTAATGCATGCAATCTTATTTAATCAAGAGCAGTAGACTTTAGCCTGTCTTGCAATATCAATTTGCACAAGGTTCTTTTCGGAAAAATGAAATAGGAAAAGTGTATAAACTTCCACCAAAGATAAGGCAAATCTTCAAGTGAAACTTGTAAATTTAGCCACAGAACACTGAAGCTCTTTCCCTCTCACATGGAAGAAGTAAAGAAAAGTTTAGAAATTTTTGAAGTGGGGCCATGTCAAAGTCCTTACCAGATGGGATATTTTATTGGACAACGCTTCTCTACTCAGATAAGAAGCAGGATTTCCAATGACTTGATTCTTCAGAACCAGCTTCTCCCTTTCGCGCAGTCTCAATGTGGAAAGGTATTCATTAGTAAACTCACCGTTAATAACAGGACCATGTTCCCCTCATACTGGGATGAGCTTCTGGGAACTGCAGACGGAAGCGGTGTGCCTGTTATCAGTGTAAGCTCCCGACTATATATATACTGCTATAACAATTTATTAGATTACATCACGTGTTAGCTCAAGTTACAACAGTATAGTTTGGGACGTAAACTGTGACCAAAGTTGACTCTAGGCCGATCCTATGTTTGGTGATATCTAGTCCCGCGATTGCGATTTAAGAGTCCACTCCGTTGTTTATTGATATCAAGTCAATGACTAAATAGTCGAATCCAGTGTTTGGTTCTAAAGTGCAGGTCAAATGAAACGTTGTCATCTAATTATCCATCTATAAATTCATCAGTCACATACTCTGATTGCTCATACGTACAGATAATACTAATCAACTTCAGGAAAGAGATTCTACCATTCATTACAAAAACAGAGATAACTCTGGATCCCGATACAATAGATGACTGCTCAGACGTGCTTGTTGTTAGTGCATCCATGGCCATTGCAGCACACAACGAGGATGCCAATGTCGCCCTAGTTGGTCACACGTATATTCTTCTGCGACACATTTACTATCTAAAGTTTTCAAACTGGGTTACCTGCAAATTAAGGATTCAAAGGGGATGAACATCAATGATACTAATGTTAAGTTTTGCAGGTATGTAATCAAAGGTACTCTGTCGCACGGGACATCATTTGTTGCTTATGCATATGCAGGAGAACTTCCAAGCTGCGCCTTTGGGTTTAATAGTCATGGAGTGGTAAGAGTCCTCTCGTGATCTGAATTTATGTGAAGCTACACAAACTAGTGACTAGCTGACTACGATCACATGACATGAAAGTTCCTGTTCCCCGTAAATGAAAAAAGATCTCAAATGACATGAAAGTATGACAAGAAAATATGACCAAAGCGCACACGTGTACAAAGCAGACCATGAATGCCTTCTCGACCATTGTCTTTATGTCAAATCCATATAAATATCCATGAGCATTATCTATGCAGTCTGGCAGATCTACCCACATAGCAAACATTACTTCCCCAGGATCTTTGAAAAGTATTGTACCAAACAACAGTTTTTCATATCCCGCTTCCATATAGGCTTACATTGACACTGAAAAATGAACATATATAATGGATAGAGATGTGACAACTTTAGTGTATTACTCAGGCCTTCACACTGAACTCAGTTCCCCCGGCTGAGGGTGAGATTGTACCAGGTGGCATTGGACGGAACTTCATATCTCGAGACCTCCTTGAAGCGAAGAACATTGAAGATGCGAAGACGGTGAGGGCCAGTATTCTTCCATAGTCTATGAAATATGCTTCATTTCAGGACTTTAAACTAAACTTATCTTTCTTCTCAGAGAATCTCTACATACAAGGTCTCTGTGGGGCATAGTTACAATTTGATTGATATAAAAGCACGGAAAATTTTGAACGTCGAAACGGCATCAAGAAATCGGGTTTCGGTTTGCGAAGTTGGAGAAATTCCATTTTTCCATGCCAATATGTATCTCCATCTTCAGATTCAACAGGTAAGCAAAAGGAAAATTCGGCAATTACTGCAATAATGTCATATAACCATTAAACCATGGTCGTCTTGTAGATTCCATATATATGCTCAACTCCAGTAATGCATCAATTGTTATATATAGAATCATGTTTTGTACACTATTGCAGACACGAAACAAATGCTCCATTTCAAATCTGGGTCAGGCCTAGAAGGACAGAGCTAAGGTTACATACAGCAATGGTTTAAACCTAGGCAGTATTGTTTCATCCCAAAATAGAAAGAGCCTACACATATCTGTTTCATTTCACTCCTAGCTAACATTACACAAATGAACCAAATAATTGGCATTAACCATTATCAATTGATAAAAAAAGTAATTTTTGTATATATTTCAAGGTAAATGATGAAAATTCGATAAGGAGGCAAAAGAGAGCTGCTGTACTACCAAAAGAATCAAAAGAACACTTCCTATCAGTTCTCGGAGATATAGATGATCCAAAATACCCCATCTACATGACCGGTACGTCTCAAATTACTTAACTTACCTCTCTCTTATTCTAAAGTGCTTATAAATATTGGCCATTGTTTTCCTCAGGTCCAATACTTCACACTCTTTGCACAGCTCTAATAGATTTGGATGAAAAAACACTCACAATAATTGAAGGGAATCCAATGAAGAAACAAGTTTCTCATGTCTTCGCCATACCTTCCCAAAATTGAAAATAGGTTTGTAATAAAGCATTTGCTGCAAGTCAATGTTTGGTCTTGAAATTTAGAGCATTTACCTTTTTGGTCTTCAGGGTTCAAACATCACAATTTATTAGAATGATACTCATGACTAGACTCTCTTGCAACATTAACCTTTTTGAGATTGTTTTTTTACATCACTTTGCATTTCTCTGTTTAGTCTGGAGGTAAGCCAATGATATACTTTATGTAATTTTGACGGTAACAGTACTAGTTTGTTGAAAGGATCACATTGGTTAATAAATGATCACCACATGTTAATAGAATTGGTACTTCATATACTAAAACAGACAATCCAAACTCTCAAGGCCCAACTTTATCCTGAAAGTGAAAAGTCTTCAAATATCTTTGAAAACGCTATGCAGCTTCATAGAGGCCTAACATGTGACCATCAAGGCATCTCAACGCTGCAACCTGATAAGCAAGAAATTGCAACCATGTATTAGAATCCTTTTTAAAAGGCTGAGTCCGTTTAATGAAGAGAGGTGATTTACCTTTCCATGGATCTCATATTTGATAGGACCATCTAGTTCTGCTCCTAATGCCATGAGCTTTGTTACTGTACTGTTAATGTCAGTCACTGTGAACGATACTAGTGAAGAGTACCCCTTTTGAACAGCAAGGTCACTGCAAAACAGGTCAACAGCTTAGCTTTGGTTAACTGACATTTAAGAGTGCAAATCTCTAATTACAGAGAGTATATACCATGAACACTATTTCATTTAAGTCACTAGCAACGGATAGATATAATGCTGCTCCTTTACTTGCATGATATATATTCTAAAATTGAATCCCCTGGTTTGAAAATCTTAAACATCTTGATATTCTCAATAAAATCTAACTCTATCTGTTATTGTCATTGATATCTAATGAATACTATGATAATTATGGTAGACGCACCACAATGAGGTTGAGATGGAATTTGGTCATAAGAAACACTCATGGAAACTCAGTAGCGATACTAGTTTCAGGGGAACCATACATGGTCTTGGAGTGGTGTCCTTTAACAAGACCCAGCAACTCCGATATTCTTGTTACATCTTCTTAAAGCTGATCAAGCTTTTTCTGAAGTCCTACAGGGCTAGGTCTTGGAGGACGACTCCACTTAACCACAAGAATGGTACTCTTAACACCATAATAACAAACTGAGACACCATGAAAGATTCTTCTTATCATCACACCTCATCCCCATCTTCATCATGGGCGTCTAAAACCAAAGGTCTGTTCAAAGACCATTGGAACATAGTTTCCACCATTATAGGCATCCCATATCTCCCAAACATATCTACAAAATTCATCATGGGATTTCACTAGCACAAAATTAGTACCAATGAATTGCGCAGACAATATACTGCAAACACCATGGTAGGATGTGACCACACCAACCTCAGCTCAGCAACAAAAAGTGCACAGACCGAAACTTGGAGATCGAGATTCAAATCAAAACAAATAAAGGAAATTGAACAGAAATATAAACATTCAATAGAAAAAAAATATACATCAAACTGCGGGATAGACTACCTTTATCAGCCAAGTTCAAAACTTGACTTGTTTACATAAATACCCTTTTTAGCATGTTCAACATATACTTCACCCCTACAATACCTTGGTATATTACTCTCTGAGCTGATTAGAGTAGAGTGCATAAATATAGGAAGGGAACTGACTGATTCACAAAACACTTTCAATATTATACATTGGAAAATTGTAATCAGAGTTTCTGTTATCTAAGAAAAAACAACAATTTAATGCAATACTAGAAATGCTCTTCCTATGTTTTAAATCAGAGGTTCTTAATATGACAAAAAAATAAAAGACATCGAACTCCAAACAAAAACCTTTTATTCGCAGAAAGAATCTCCAAAACCAATTGACGAAGTTGACAAAGTTAATCAAAAGAGCGAGCTTCCATTGTACTACCGATGCAAATTATCAAACAGAACCGGCTCATTGCATGGTACAAGGTTTCTCTTGGGCAAAGTATCAAACAGAAGCGGTGCAATAGGCAAGAAAGCAGTTCCAGTGATAACTTGAAGCGATTGGTATCAGTGACAGAGAAATCCATACAAAAGACGTAACCCGTGAATAAATCATCAAAGTTGGAATGAATAAAAGTCTTTCAGGCAAATGATCGAACACCATGCAAAAATGAATCAAAAGAAAGACACTAGAAAAGGGAGACTAATCCTTACTTAGGGGATTGCATCAGAGCGAGCTTAAGAGGACCAGATTGAAGCTCAGCCCAGCGAAGAGTACAGACATTGACGTTGAAATCGAGTCCTTGAGCGTAAAAACGAACTGCTTTTGGGACGTCTTTGTGTAGCTGCAACACCCACCTAAACGACGCCGCACCTGCTGCCATATCCTCCTTTGTCTTCTCTTCAAAATTCTGTGTTTGATGCTTTAAAAATATCCAATGTTTCCTTCTAACTCGCGGATTTTATTAGATTCTTCAATGTCTCACCTTTTTCATTTATATATACAAAAAATCGGGTAACATCAAGTACTACAAGAAATAGACAGACAGAACATGTTTTTTCATTAAAGGTATATAGATTTAAGCCGGAATCAAACATGTCTAAAAAAACAATGATCTCAGATGATACACATTGCTTAGTTCTTAAAAGTATACTACAAAAAGAACAGCACTCAATGTAATTTCAAACTATATAATCATGTTATATTACACTCATTTACAAAACCCAAAAGTTTTCCATGAACATGCAAGTATCAAGATTTTTATAGAGCTTAATATCTTCTTCTTATATTAAGAGGCGCCTTTGAAAAGCTTTAATCGCGTGCGGATCCCTTTTGTTCTAGCTTCAGCAAGTTTGGCCTTCAATGTATGCTCCTTCAATCCCGAACCAAACTTGTTAGATAAATCAGATCCATCAAGATCCGGGGTCATAACTTTTGGCATCCACAGTCGTACAGGACTAGCTGGGTTCCTGCTGCAAGAAGACTCGCCGTTTCTGTTGTCCTTTGGTAAATGATTTCTTATTATGTTTTCCATTACATGGTTTGAATTCGCAACTTGAATCCCAGCCACTTTACTATTTTTACTTTCGTGACTTCCAAATCTCGAAATGTTTATTTCACCTGCAGCAACATCCTTTTCCACCTCTTGAGGTTTCTTATGTTTGTTACTAGACATTGCCCAAGCCATCTGTTCTTCAAACTTCACTTGCATGCTCGTGCCTTCATGCTCACTAGACGAAAGTTCTTGATTTGCAGTATTATTAGGTTTGACAGTTTCGTCTCCATGAGACTGTAAATCACTATTACTTGGTTTCTTGAGCTCAAAGCAATTTGAATCACTGCCAGCTGAATCTTCATCATCGCCCATGTCTTGTGGTGCGCTGACTGCATCGTTATGTGGGACAGACTCGAGGGAATTACGGCGATTCTTTCGTAATACATAATTATCGCTCTTATTAGTTTCTCTTGGCTTGGATCGCAAGAAATTTTCTAAATCAAAACCTAAACTTTCTACTATTGAGTGGTTTCTAGCACCGGACTCGCCTTTTTCAAGCTTTATTTGCATTCTTTCGTCGAGCCATGATTCGGCTATATGGAGAATCAAGCGATCGTTATTCACCCCTTTCTTATCCATATTTTTACTCAAAGCATGAACTTCTGCTTCGTACACTTTTATCTCTTTAGCAAACTCATCACAAAGGTTCTCCAACAATTTCCTAGCTTTCCTCTCCCGCTCCAGCTCTTCCAAAGCATTTGAAAGTGTCGATTTTGATTCAGAGAGGTCCCGTGCTAACTTCCTGTGCAAGCTTTCTGACCGTTTCCGTAACTTCCTCTCGCCTTCTAGCTCTTCCCTCGCGGATTTGATAGCCGCATTAATACGGTCATGCTCTTTGCTTTTTCTAACTACTTTGTCTTCTGTGATCTGTTTCATCAAATCTTCTACTTCAAGTCTATCGGTTTGCCGGTCTTGAAGAAGTTGTTTGATTTTGATACGGGCATGGGTTAGCTCTGTTTTCAGCGCCTTAGTGAACGCGATATTAGATGCATGCTGCTCTTCCAGACTCCAAATACGATTCAATACTTTCAGAAGTTGAGTAGATGTTTTCAGGTTATAATTTGAGTCGCCATTTTTTCCCCGGAATTCTAACGAACTACTTGGAGTTACAGCTGGATTATACGGTGCCACCTGCAAACATAATCCAAAAGAGAGTATAATGATACAGTGATTGTACAATAAATCCATTGAAATTCAGAGGCAACAAAACATTTTGAACATAACTAATACTGTCGGACGATAATGAGTAGATTTTATTGAATTACTATCTTAGGCAAGAACTAATTATACTTTAGAAAGTTATTTTCACATCATATCTTGATACTGGAAAATGTATACAAAAATGGATTACCTCCAAGGAACTACCATAACTTGCAGGTGAAACGGGTTGCAAAGCACGGTTACTTGTTTCAATTGATCGGTGATGTTGCATCAGTGATTGTGCGATATGTCTGCTCAAACTGCATGCACTATCTGGCTGTAATAAAAAGACACAGGAAAAATTGAAGTAGAAGAGACTAACACAAGAAGCCGTTTCCGAAAGTCTCAGAAACCTTCAAACAAGCATGGCAGCTCAGGTCTTTATTTCTAATTATTTGTCTATTGCTACTAATCTAAACTCCACCAGATATGAGACCAAACTTCCCATTCAAGCTTCAAACTTAGTTGGTTGTGTTGTGGCATCATTACAAACAGAATAAGAATCGACTATGAAGAACTCGTGGCCAGAAACAGACGAAGCTGTACAGTTTATTCCATTACCCAGTGTAGTCTATAAACATACATAACGAAAAATCGTGAATCTTCAACAAGTTGCAAGTTGAGATAGACTACTATTACAATCTCTGTGTCTGATAAGAAAATTGGTGAAACTTGTGTATCCAAAAAAAACATACACCAAATTTAAATAGAGCCGCATGCCACTAGTTACCTTCCCAATTCTAAATTTAAAGATTGCCTTAAATTTCAATAAATGCATTTATATATACCAGTTGAGTATTTAGAAGTTAGTCCTTTACTTTCAGCATAACTTAGTCATTTCAGCATCAGAAGTTAGTCTCAAACAACAACACACACAAAAATTACAGAAAAAAAAAAAACCCTAACCCTAATCAACGTTTAAACATTAAAAGAAAAACTTTAAAAAAATAGAAACCCATAAATATACATACCTGATGATCAGGGGAGCTAGGGCAAGAAGCATCGGGAAGAAATTGAGAGAGCTCAAGAGCCTTTTCTTTAGACACAGGGTTTTTCTGTTCATAGTGGTGATGTCGCCGGGCCGGTCTTGGACCCTTGTTACTGTGAGGACCCCGGTGCATTTTAGCAAAGGGGAGGTTTTTGTTGGCGGCGGCGGCGGTGTAGTGGTGAAATTCCCAGAGTGTGGCAGCTAGTTGCCTTGCAGAAACAACAGAGGTGTTGTCTTGGGGAGGGATGATGATAAGATGCGCAGTAGGAGTAGAAGGACCCACTTTTTTTCCGACCAGTACACCTCTTCTTAACTTTGCTACCAAAGTTTCCTCCTTTTCTGCATTCTCTCTCTTACTTTCTCCTTCCCTCATCATTGTCAACATTTTTTTTTAATTTTTTTTGAAAAGACTAGTTCCTTCTTTCTTTCTCATTCTCATACATGGGTTTTTTTTCATTCTTTTTCACTTTACCGAGTTCAAAGGGTGGGTCTTTTTTGGGTAAAGCAAATTCAATGTTTGATTTGTTTGCCTCTCACTCTCTCTAGAACTGAAGATGGTGTATGCTACTTCAATTGGAATTTTGCTTGTTTGTGTCTGGTTCTTTTGGGGATGGGTAAGAGAATATAGAAAGATCTGTGTATTCCATGAAGGAACAGAACAAGGGAGATAGTGTCAGTGAGGTCGATTACCTGTCGAGCATATAGTTATTTCACCCGCCAAACTGTTTCACGTGTTAATTTTCTGGCTGTTTTACCGTGTGGTCTAGTACACTGTTTACCAGAAAATAGGCTCGATTGGCAATCGCTATATTTAACCCGGTTGGGTGCATCCTAATTCTGAATTGATGTAGCCCACCTATATTTGTACTGACTGAAGTATGATGAAATTAACGTGTTATAGGCTCGTAAATTATATCCATAGGACCATAGGTTAAGGATTTAAAGATCCGTGAATCTTACAATAAGAGGTTGGTTTTAGTTATATTTCACGTTTATGATATACTGCATCATATTTTATTTTCGTTTCGAAATCTTTGGATCTCTTATTTAGAAAATTATAAAAAAAATTATATATATACTTTGGTTAAACTTATTATCATATTCTAGATATCATATTATTCTTAATTTTTTTTTATTTTTTTTTAAATAAAAGGTATATTGAATTAATATAAAAATAACCAGTATATAGAAGGCCCCCAACTAGAGCAGGTCTTTAACAAGTCAAAAAGGCCCAAAGAAAGGCTTTGAGACATACAGGTCAAACAAACCCTAATGCCCAATTGAAACAGTAAGACCCTAATTTGGAAACCCTAAGTTCCATCTGAAACCTAGCTGCCTTCTCTCTTTCTCTTTCGAAACCAAACAACACCGTAGATCCATCATAACCCTAGCCAGGATCTATGTATCCTACACCCATGCTTTCAAGCACCAAAATAGCTAGAAGAGAATTAGGGATTTCGTGACTAAAACTCCAATTCTTTCTCACCACTAGGGAATACTTTGAAACCCAATCCGCCGCCGTGTTTTCCGATCTGGAGACATGGCTGAGCTTCATGGAAGGGAGGAGCAGCGCTCTACACAGCTCAATCCCTTTGCAGTGAGACGAGCCTCCAGACGATATGTTGGCAACCAGGGACAGACAATCGATCTCGATATCGACATGTCTCCAACCCTTCTTATGGCATAGCAATAGTGCTTCCATCAGAGCACGCCTTTCAGCTTGAATCGGACTGAGCTTGCCAAAGACGAATCCAGCACCTTCTATACAACTTCCCATGTGATCACGAACGATGAGTCCACCTGAAGCTTCACCAGTAAAGTCACAAGCCCCATCAGCATTGATTTTCAATCTGCCCTGAACTGGAGCTCTCCAAATCCGGTAAGCCACCTTCCTTTTGCAAATAGATAGTGCACCAAGATTTAATCCTGCATCTTCAACATTAAACCAATGCTTAGTTCTAAGTTTCGAGTCAATGCATAGTATGAGTCTGTTAATTCTATTCACAGCACTACTGAAACTATCAGAAGCCTTATCGAACTTACAATTGTTTCTGTTACGCCATATTGTCCAAACTATCAGTTGTGGGACAATGTGGGTAACATGAAACTTATTGTAAGTCGATTTAAACCACACCAAGAACATGTGTCTGATACTCATATGCCTCCTTACTGGGATTTTAAACAAAACACCATAGTAGTTCCATAAGTGCCAGGCATAGCTACAATTAGGGCTGTTATCGGTCCGGTTTGGTCCGGGTTTCGATAAAACCGAACCGGACCGATAACGTTATCGATTATGACCGAACCGGACCGATAAACTTTCGGTTTCAATAAATAGAACCGAACCGGAACCGATAAGAATCGGTTCGGTTCGGTCCGATCCAATCAACCGAACCGATAACTACAAACTTATCTTAAATTAAAATTTAAACTGTTTTTATAGTGTAGCCTGTGTAGGCTTTAATGGCCTTTGGGCTTCCAACCAATACTTTAGACTAAAAACTCATGGTTGAGTCTGTTATATAGAAGTCGTCATATACTTCATCTTTGAAGTGTACCGATGTGGGACACTAACCAACAAACCGTTTGAGCATACTCATCAACCAAACTCCTCCGATAATGCCAGGTCCAGGTCCCACCTGATGTACGCATTGGCCTCTGGCATGGCTCTTGCAACCGTAACCCACGGCAGATTCAGTCCCCACCACACGCTCATCTATACCATCAGCGCTTTTTTCAATCCCGACATTACTTCTTTATTCGACCTCCTCCCTTTCTTCTCCGGCGCCATAGCTGATTTCATGCTCCACCCGCTCTTCTATATCCTCATTTTCGGTCTGCCTCTATGTTTTCTGTATTCTTGGCTCTCAAGGTTTTTGCTTCATTATGGTGTTCTTGATTCTCTTTCTGGGGTAAATAGCATGACAATTGAATTAAAGACAGAGTTACATGGTGCCCAAAATATATTTATTTGTTCGTAATTGTGTGTGAATGTATAAATAAACAGGACCAAGTTAGCCCCATTTGGTCAATGTATAGGAACCCAGGGGTTGCTAGTTCAGTAACCCTCGTGAGCGTTTGGTTTGTGTGTGCCTTTTTTTTACATAAACAGAGTGAGATCTAATGGAGATGAAACAGAGGGGTTACTGAGACTTATAATGGGCTACGAATCCTTGGTTCGTTATGGTTTATAAGCCTGGTGTACTGGATAGATCCGCGCAGCCGAGGAGCTGGAGAAGAAACTGATCTTTGAATTGTTGCATTACTAGCCATATACTTCTTTCTTCCTCATTATTTTTGTATCGAGTCCATGTCTCATGACAGAGATCTAGGTATTATTGAAGAGAATGTTCGTATTAAAATTGTTTTCTTTTTTAGGATGTATGATAAGTAACATGTATATATTCCGGATTACTATAGATTTTACCGTTTCGGTTTCTTACCGGTTTATCGGTTCGGTTCCTTACCGATTTTATCGTTTCGGTTCTTTATCGGTTTCGGTTTTTAAAATGGAACCGTGAACCGGACCGCTAAGGTTCGGTCCGGTTCTCGGTCCGGTTCTTACCGGTTCGGTTCCGGTCCGGTTCTCGGTTTCTTGGAACCATTAATAGCCCTAGCTACAATTGATGAAGAGGTGAGTTAAGTCTTCACAATTGCAGCAAAACTGGCACTTTGAAACTATAATAAAATGTTTCTTTGAGAGAATACTGTCAATAGGTAGAAAGTTCTTTAGAATTCTCCAGCTAAAGAACGAAAATTTAGTAGGTATATAGCTATGCCAAAGTCTTTTAAAAAAGAACAGACTATTAGTTTTACTCCTGATGTTTTCCCAAGTGTTTTTTGTACAAAATTTTTTGTCTTTAGATAAACTCCATTCTATGATATCCTCCTTATCATGAGTGATTTTGACACTCTTAATGTGTTGCTGTCTTTCATAAGACAGAGATGATAACAGACTGAAGTCCCATGTATCATTTACCCAGAATGTTTTAACTTTAACTGGTAAGTACCACAAGTTTTGGGCAGAGATTATAGGAGGCAACATATGCCATGAATCTCTCCAGAAGTCAACATTCCCACAGCCCACATTCCACTGAATAAATTGCTCTGCCCTCTCCCTTACAGAGCATAAGCTCTTTCACACAATGGAGTCATTGACTCCACATTTAGCATTGAGAGGATGTCTCTCAACACAGTATATTTTAGAGAGTAGCTCAGACCAAAGCGAGTTGCCTTTTCCTAAAACAGTACCATAGTTTGTAGGCAAATGAAAGCTGCATATCAGACAGTAGTTTAATGTTTAAACCACTCTCCCCAAATGGCTTACAGATGTTTTTCCAAGCAGTCCAGTGGATTGCCTTCTCATTTACCTTTGACCTCCAAAGAAATTTATTAAAGTGAAGTTCAATCTTGTTCAGGATATTATTTGGTATCCTACTGTTTTGCATCCAGAAAAAGATTATGGGATAAAGAACATGTCTTATAAGTGACAATCTGCCACTATAAGACAAGTTCTTTAAATCCCATTCATTTATTTATATCAGAATCTTAGATAAGAGTGGATAGTAATGCTTTCCTTTGTTATTTGCAGCAATTGTAATCCCCAGATAGCAGAAAGGTGCCTGTTCTGTCTTGAATCCCATAGTTGCATGAATCCTTGCAGCATTTGCCCTGGAGCAGTTTTTTGAGGTAATTACTTTTGTCTTGTCTATGTTTATCATCTGTCCAGACTCTTGTTGATATTTAGTGAGCAGGTTACTCAAGCTTTTGATTGACATTGGAGAGCTGTTAGTGAATACCACTACATCATCTGCAAAGGCTAGAGAAGGTAAGATATATCCTGATTTAATATAAAATTGCATTGAGTTATTTGAAGCATATAGATTTTCCAGACCCCTCAAAAGGGCTTCTTCTGCCAGAATAAATAGACAAGAAGATAAAGGATCTACTTGTCTTAAGCCTGTTTTCTGTGGAAAATACCCTGAGCATGTCCCATTAATTAGAACAGAAAGCATTACATTAGAAATCAATTTATAAATCAAAGATACAATGCCTTCAGAAAAACCAAAGCATTTTAGTGTTTTTATGACAAAGGTGTGTGACAATCTGTCAAACGCCTTTGTCATGTCTAGTTGCAATATGATATTGCCTTTAGAAGGCTTCCTGCTTATGTTATGTAGCATTTCTTTTATAACTAAAATATTCTCATGTATTAGTCTGTTTTTAACAAATGCACTCTGCCCTCTAGATACTATTCTAGGGAGAATGCAAGAAATTCTCCTATTAATGAGGGCAGAGATTAGTCTATTCATGATGGTGCACATGCTCAAAGGTCTGTAATTATTCCAAGTGATGGGGTTTGCCATTTTGGGAACCAGCACTATCCCAGTTGCAAACACTCCCTTTGGGATAATTCCACCAGAAATGTAAGCATTTAAAGCTTTACAAAGATCATACTTTATTATTTCCCAACAATGCTTTAGGAAGAAAGTGTTAAAACCATCTGTTCCTGGTGCACTGTCTTTCTTCATGTCATATATGATAGCTCTAACTTCTTCAATAGATATAAGCTTAGTAATCTCAGCATTATCACTGTTTTTAACAATTTTTGGGATATTATTTAATATAGATTCTTGATCACTAACATTATTACTATTATCAGGTTCATTTGAGAGGATCGTTTTGAAATGAGTCACAGCAGAAGCAGCAATGTCATTTTGATCAGTAAGCCAAACTTCATTGTCTTTTATTCCTGCTATAAAGTTTTTCTTTCTCTTTTTATTTACATAACTATGATAGAGTTTAGTGTTCCCATCACTATCACTTAACCATGAGTTAAAACATTTCTGTTTCCAATAACATTCCTCATCTTTCAAAGCAAGAATGAGAATGCTATTGGCTTTAGACAAATCTGATTTAGAAAGAATATCATTATTAGCTTGATGAACAATTTCACAGTTTTCAACTTCAACAATAGCAGCTTTGACTCTATTAAAAATGTTTCCAAATACTGTAAAATTCCAACCTTTTAAGTACTTTTTCAGTCTTTTCAACTTATACCAAAAAATGGTACTATCCTTACCATTACAGTGTATAGACCAGTTTTGACTTACACTAGACATGAAGTCAGGGTGATTTACCCATGCATTGAGAAATTTAAATGAGCCCTTCTTTTTATTTGATATCATGTTAGAAACTTTAGTAATAGTAATTAGTAGAGGTGCATGGTCAGAACAAGTTCTGACCATGTGACAAACCTGTATGCTTAAGTTGTTAAGCATATTTTGATTGTGCAGTACCCAGTCTAACCTCTTCCAGTTGTTGTTGTTGCTCCATGTATAACGTGATCCAATGTAAGCAGGTACCTCCAAGTCACAGTGTTGTATAAACTCATTGAAGTCCTCAGCACTGGCCCCATCATAATTCAAGCAGTGTAGCTGATCATCAGGACTTCTCGTAGTGTTAAAATCTCCAGCTAATATCCAAGGCATGTCACAGGTAATGTTGTTGAGCTGACTCCATAGCAACCTTCGCTGTACTTTCAAATTTTTTGCATATACAGATGTAAAATAGCAATCTAAAGATGCATGATTAATCTTAACATGTATAAACTGATCCTGGTCATCAATAACTGAAATACTAACATCATTAGGCCAGAATAACCATATTTTGTTAGATGTATTAGCAGCATAATTTTCAAAACCAATTTGTCTTGCTATCAGTTCTAACTTATCAATTCTTGCCATAGGTTCCTGGATAGTTACTACTTTTACATTTTCTTTCTTAACTATAAACTTAAGCCTAGCTATTGTAGGATTATTATTAACCCCACGTGCATTCCAACTAATGTATTTAATCATTATCAGATGCATAGTTTTTTGATACCCTTTCTCTCTTCTTAAGAGAGTTAACAGTCAGACATTTTGAGTTACCGTTCTTGTTTGCAGATCTTATTCTCCTGGAAATTACAGTCTCAAAGTCTTGCTCTACAACATTAGTGCTAGCCCTTGGAGATGGATTGTAACTCCCACCCCTTGTACAACGAGGAGATACCTATGATATGTTCCTTTCCAGACGATTCTCCTCCTCCTCAAGGTTCTGAAGAGCACTTATGATATCTGGATCGTTAATGGATACGGATCTTTCTTTCACCGGGCTGCCCACACTAGTAGAAGGACATGATACATGTGACCTATCCTTCTTTGTAACAATTGATTTGAGCTTTCTTCTGTAAACATGTGCAAAAGATTCAACTTTTCTAGTCTTAGGTTCTGTATTACTCTTATTCATTTCTTGTAAAGACTCTTTCTGTTCAACAGATCTTTCAATAATACCCGCAGTTTCTTGTTCATTCTTAGTTTCCTGGGCAGAGTTCTTTTTACATTTAACATCTTCATGTCCAATATGATGACACAGCTTGCAATATCCTGGTACATTCTTATAGCTAACACTAATAGATAAATCCTTCGCATCACCAAAGCACACATTCACCTTTCTTTTAAGAACACCAGATACATCAATCTCAATTAGTGCAAAACAAGCATTCCGGTTGGCCCTATTCACCTCAGGGATCACAACATGGTGAACCAGACCAAGAGAAGAAGCCAGAGCATGGATAACTGAGTTGTTATACATGAACTCTGGTAACTTCTCAAATCGAACCCACAACAGAGCCACTGGACACTCATAATTCCTTGAGCTTTGTGGACACCATTTGATGACACGCATCAGTTTCCCATCGACCTTCCAAAATCTACCAACCCACAGCGTTCCCGCATCCTCCAGAACAGAGAATTCAACCAGGATCTGCCTAGAGTCGATTGTAACGTAGGTATAGACTCCTTTGAACTTAAAGGATTCAAGAAACACTTGAAATGCTTGCCTCTTTGGAATGCCGTCGTTGAATTTAATAACAAGAGTTGTTCTTGACTGATTACATAGATCTTCTTTAACTTGCTTTGAAAATCTAATCACATTATGATCAAAAATTAAGGTGACATTTTCGGGTTTAAACTCAGGCACCCCTACCTTCGACCTTACGACATCAGCATATAGTTTCTTCGTTTCAGCGTCTTGTGACTTAGTTTCTGTGTTTTTCAAAGGAGGAAAAACTTCCATATCTTGCAACTCCATCTTCACACAGCAATACTCCACAGACTTAGACTAAAGCATCAATAAACTGGTTAGCAAACCAGCTAGAGAGGGAGAAGAATGTTTCTTAAAGATCAAGAAACGAATCTTGTTCTTGAAGCTTTCTTGAGAGAGAAGGCAGCCATGTTTCTTGGATATTATTCTTAATTTATATCCAGCCCTTTTTTTAGATAAAAAAAAAGTTGTGTGTTTTTCTTTTCTTTAATTAAGTTAAAGCGAAATATTAAAAATTGTAGGGTCTGCATGTTTAAATTCATCTTAGATTTTAGATGGTATTCAATAGTTAATCGAAATTGAATTTATAATTTTATATTTTGATTTGATGTTTTAGAGATGAATTTCAAGTTTTGAAAATTAAAAACAATCGTTAGAGATATTGTTTTTTAAGTGCAGACATCAAACCCCGTGTCGAAATTGACTATTTTGTTGATATAGTTATATTGATTATACAATTTTTTATATTTTAATCATATCTGTTCATTTTATTATAATGGGATAACACTCATAAAGTTATTAAGTAAATCTTCATAAAACTCATTTTCGCAAGTGATTAAACATTAAACACTCGAAGGTATAAAACATATTGAACCTTTGACGATGTCGATGAGAATATACCGACGAGGGTTAGTAGAGATCTTTCACCATCCACATAGCCGAGCTTAATATATCGTCGTCGAAGGTTGATGCTCAATCATACATTAACCAAGAGAAAGCAAACAAATATAAATCAAAATTCTCTCATATTCCGAGAATATACAAATGGATTCTTAAACCGCGTGACATTCCTCATCTATCACGGTAGGGTAAGTATCTATAAAACAAATTATTTGCGAATATTTATTATATATATTTTATGTTGAATATATAATTGTTATTTTGTAAGAAATACCTAGATATACACATTTTTGCTTTTGCATCGCGCACACTTTGCTACCCAATTGAGACTTAACCAACTAACCTGTTGTCACCAAGTTATCAATTATATTGTTTTCGAACCAATGCTCTATGTATTGCGTGATTTACACATGAATAGCCCATTTGAAGGTGCATTCATCAAATGATAACATCTAGAGATCCACAAATTTAATTTCTCTTTTGGAAAAATACTTCACATTGAATGATGTAGCTAACATTATAAATCTATCGATGAGGGGACGACTTTTCGACCTAGGCGACAAAAAAATAGATATACACAAATTTTAATGACGCCGAAGTTTCTTGGTACCTTCATAGAGTAAACAACTGTGAAGGTTGAATTTGGGAAATGGAGCGGGCTCATGATGTCATCGTTAAAAGGTACTTTCTCTATATTTTGTTATTATGGTTGATTAAGTCCTAATATGGTACATTGTTGCAGATGATTGTATTTTTTTTATTCGAATTCGTTTTTTACTTACAAGAATGAAACGTCGATAAATGTGGACTAGCTATATCTTTTCAGAGACATAAATGCATTAGATCAATATTCATGATGGATGCATATTATAGAGGACTTGTATAGTACATTACGTTCAAATTCCATACATGGTATGATAATGATGAATTACCCTAGTTTTGTTAGATTTACAACCATTTATGTACTTTCCAATCAGAGCACTACCATAGTTATGCGATATATGTTACATATTCGTACTTGGGTTATATATCTGCTAGGGATCCAATGGAAATATTACATTAGCCATCTTCAGACAAAATAACTTATTGTCAGTCGTTTAAAATATGATATGGTACGCATATTTAATATCATCCTTATTTGTATAATATTTATTGAAATAATTTATATTTGATTAGAAAAATATTATTATTTCATATCATTTCCAGTCGTACGAGAGTATGAAGATGATAAAATCGTTGAGAATTTAGCATGATTTGATTATGCTATTAGTGTGTAGATAAAATAGAGTCATACATGTATGGTCGCATATGGTGAGGATAATAACCGCCTGAGGGTAGGCTAGTAATTTCAAGTGGAGTTTTAAGGTGGTGTATGGGTGTTTAACGGTGGTGTGTGCGTGTTTAACGGTTAGAGTACAAAGTAGAGAGATGATTAAGCAGTTTGGTAGCAGTTAATTCTCATTAACCCTAGTTAATGCGGGTGGTTGGGTATTTATAGTGTAATGTTTGGGCCCTTATGGGCTTTCGGGTCATGTTTAATGGACCCGGTTCGTGTTCAAAGACCCATGAGCTCTTAAGTAGGAGAGCAAGTAGTTTAGTCAAGAAGTGTTTAGGTTTTTTAGTACTTTTGTCATAGTTCGAACTGCCTTAAGTTCATAGCGTTCACAGAAATCTGTCCGGTCCAAGTGACATGTTCGATCCCTGTCCCTGTAACCTGTCCGGTTTTCGGAGAGACTTGACCGATCTGCCCTTGTTCGGGGAGCATGCTGAATTCGGACTCATCAGGAGCCCCTTTTTTAGGTGTTTGAGCAAGTATTCTTGTCAAAGAACTGAAAAACAGTCTGATGTCTGAAGTGGTTTTTAATTCGGACAGAACTATGGGGATACACGGACAGGTTAAGCTTTACGAATTCAAAACGGTTTTTGCCAGAGTTAGTGGGACACGTGTCGCTCTCTGATTGGCCACTCCAGCCGTTTTTTCACCTTGAATTTCGCACCACCTTCTCCACCAAGTAACCTCATTAATTTCAAATAATGACATCAGCGCCGTCTTTTAATCATTGCCCAACTTTTCGAATTCTCCTAGGAATCAACTCCTCTTTTCAGATTTACTATAAATTCACACTCATTTTCCACTATTTCACCATCTCTTTCACATTTACTCTGCAAATTTACTCAGAGCTTTCTCTCTCTAAAGCAAAAAATTCCCTTGGCAGTTTATGTTTACAGCAAGAACAGCATTGATCAAAGGTGGTTGGCTCAACCTTTCAGAGTTGGAGAAAGCGCAAAAGGTCGAGAAGGAGAGACGAATAGCAGCAGGGCTGCCATCATCACCAGTTGAGAGACCAGTCGTCTTTGTTACAGAATCAGATTGAGGCTCATCCTCCTCCAAAGGTACTAAGCCCAAAAAACTCTTTTAATCCACTCTCTCGCCTATAGTCTCTGGTTCCTCAGTCCAAGAGTCAATACCTGTTGTCGAGCCAAGGGTCACTGTTACAAGCGTCAGGAAACCCTCTCCTTTTATAGCTATGGGATCCGACTCTAATCACTCTCCGGAGAAACTAGTTATCAAGAAGCCAAGCCGGCTAGTTAAGGGACTAGCCTCCAAGAATACTCCCTCCAAATCGGGGGCGAAAACCAGTGGTTCTGGGTCTGGAGTGCCCATTAGAGCTCCCCGGGAGAGGCCATCTGGTCCGGAGGCCAGCAGCCCGGCACCTCCAAGAGAGACTTCTGCCTCCGAGCCCCAACCTGAGGTGAGAAGTCTAAGAAATACAGAAAGACAGCAGTCCAGAAGTCAGGCTGAGCCAAGCTTCAATCCTCCCCGGACCACTACTACAGATGCTCCCCCAACAATCATGGAGGAAAAAATGGAGGACTCTGCTGAAGAAGTCCCTTTTGAGTCTGAGTCCTCCGGACAGATCGATAATGCTGCTGCTGCCAAAAAAGGCAAGGAAAATCTGTACTTGAGGCATCCGGACCTGCCGGAGTGCCTTGAGGGGAAACTGGGGCCGTGCTTTCACAAAGTTGAGCTCAAGTACCTCTTGGCCTTGCAGAAGTCCAAGTATGCATTCATACATACTTCTGACCTGGGTCGAATGCGCACAAAATGGGGGATCCCAGAAAATGTGAAGATAAAGATCCCCATCGATCCGAAGACCCCTATGGACTGTAAGCGAAATGAAATAGTCTTCTTTACGGAGTTATTTAATTGGGGACTCAGGTTCCCACTGGACCCGGAGATCGTACAATACTTCCACCTGGTCAAGCTCTGCCCGAGCCAGCTGAGCCCCAATGGCTGGTTTACTTTGATGTCATGTATCATGGCATCTAGGTTGTCTGGGATCCCTCTTCCTATGGAAGAGTTCACAACAGTGGCCAACCTTTGCAAGCATCACCAATTCCCCTTCTACCATTTCAATAAGGGGAACGATCTCAAGGCTGTTGATGATCTCTTGGAGTCAGAGAGCAAATGGAGGAGTCAATTTATGTTCGTCAGTGGCGCTTGGGAAAATGGCAAGAAGATCAAGGCCGGAGAGAACCCAAGCCTCCTCAGGAGTAGGTGGAGGAGTGACCGTATGTTCCTTACTTCAAATCTCTGTCCGTTTCTCTCTTCTCTTTTTTTTTAAAAAATTAGTTTTAAATTAACCAGTTTCTCTTTTGTTCTAACAGAGCTGCCAAAGGAGTTCGGAGATTATTTGAAGGCCGGACAGACTACCTGTGGCAAAATCAATGCTTGGGCCGCAGAGAACTGGGAGAATCGATTCCACAAGGCCTTCACCCCTGGAAATCTAGCAAGGTCTCACCTGTGGAACACTACAGGTCGAAGAGATTTAACTTGGGAGGAGCTCACCACCCAGCCTCCAGAAGACACCGTGCTTAGAAGGTCCCACAAACTAGATGGGATACTCTACCTGCCTGCCCGGGCTAAAGCCCCAAGTAAAATGAAAGGTAGGAGAAAAGGCAAAAAGGTGGCGAGCGATGCTGAGAAGGATGCCCCAACAGATCCGGAGGGGCCGGCCCAGGTTCAAATCGATGCAGCCCTCTTGCAAGTGGTAGAGCAAGAGACCGAAAAGCAGGAAGTTGCCTCCCAAAACCTCCAAGGGCTCCCAAGAGGACTCGCAAGCAAGTAGGTGAAGATGCTGATCGGGAAGCCAAGAAGAAAAAGACTTCCCAAAGAGATGAGCTCGCTCTCCGGGATCCGGAGCCCTCTTTCCCCAATGACCCCTCTGACCCAACGCTGGCCGAAGAGATCCCAGGGGACTTTCATACTGATGAGGTAGAGGGGGGAGATCTCAACCTCGATGGAATGGACATCACTGGTCTAGCTGGGCTTGGTGAGTATTTCCTTGGCCTCCCCAGAGACGAATTCGTAGGGCCCTACGTTCCTCCAAGTAGCTCCAATACAGTCAATTTCAATGGTAAGACTTTCATGGTTTCTAGTGAAAAGGACATCATAGCCCATTCCTTGCTTAGTAATGTGCAGCCAGTTCTTACATTGGAGAGGCAAGTCCGGAGTCAGGCAGACACCATCAAAGACCTCAAGTCTGAGAAGGAAAAGCTGTCCGGAGACCTCCACACTGCTACTACCAATGCTGATTTGCTTAAGGAAGCAAATGAGGAGCTGAAGAGGAATCAAGATGAGAGCAACACAAAAGTTGCCACCCTAGAAGAAACCATCAAAGATCTTCAGGGGAAGCTGTCCGGTATGGAGAAGGATCTTACGGCCTCAAGGGGAGAAACTATTGCAAAGGAGAAGATCATCACCAACTTGACCACTGACAAGATTTCTCTAGAAAACGCAGTGACCCAGGCTGCTGAGGAGAAAAAAGCTTTGTTAAAGGATCAAGAGGCCACAATCGATGCCAAGATCAACGCCTATGCCAGGGAGATGATTAAAAGCGAAGAGTTAATGATCCAAAGGGTAAAGTCTGATATGGTTCTCCTTTTTCATGAAAAATTTCCGAAGAGGACCCTGGGGACTTATGGTACTATGTGGATGATGATGACCTTCCATTCTATACAATGGTTGATGAGGAAGGAATTTCCAGTGGGTCTTCATTTGATGACGAAGAGAAGACCGGAGAGAGCCCTGGTGAAGAGGAGAATGATCCCAAGGGCAAGAAAGTAGTCGAAGAGAGGAGCGACTCTAAGGGTAAGAAAGCAGATGAAGGGGAGCCATCTTCAAAGGCTCAATCTTAATTTATGTTTTACTTGGTTTATCTTTTATTCAAACTAAAGTCCTTGGAAGGCCAAGTCTCTCTTTTTGTTGTGGTGTCCGGTATTTGTTCGGACAGATTTTTTGTGATGTACCCTAACTTGTTCGAAAGTCCTTGGAAGGCCAAGGCAATTTTAAGTTGTTGAATGAATGTTTCTATTTTGCTCAACCATCAACTTCTTTCATCGTTTGTTTTAGTTTAGATAGCTAGAGTTTAAGTAGCTTTTAGTTGTTGTATTGTGAGAGTGTTTAAATTCTCTGGCTAGAGTTTAAATAGCCCTCAAATATTTCAGTCCGGGTAGCATAACAAGAGATAGAACTTGGAAAATACTTAGAAAATTTTGAAGAAGGCATCGAATTTTATTCAACCATCCAGACACCTCATTAAAACCTCCCCGTGCCACCAGGGAGGAAAGAGTATGCCCCCAAATAGTTACATGGAAGTTTAAACAAGTAAATATTTACACAAGTGTTATTCCAAGTACATCCGAAGATGCTCAATATTCCAAGGGTGGGTTAAAACCCTGCCATCTTTGTCTTCCAACCAATAAGTTCCAGGCTTGATTCTTTCAACCACAATATACGGACCCTCCCAGGTTGGGGCCAGCTTTCCGAAGAGCTTTTCTCTAGTATATACGAAGACCTTCCTTAATACTTTGTCCCCTGGTTGGAAATATCTTCTTTTAACTTTAGAAGCAAACCTGCTTCTCATCAAGCCCTGATAGTGTGCCACTCTTAGACGAGCTTTAACCCGTCTTTCTTCTATTAAATCAAGTTGATTTCTGATGGCCATCTCATTAGCGTGTCCGGAGAAGTTGTGAACACGAAAGGAAGGGAGTGTCTTCTCTATGGGGGCTACTGCATCCATCCCATAGACCAAGGCAAAGGTGATTCTTGTTTTGCAGCACCAGGTGTTGTTCGGTAGGCCCACAAGACTTCTTGTAGATAACTAGGCCATTTCCCAGCAGCCCCTTCCAGATTCTTCCTTAAACCGGACAGTATAGTCCTATTAGCCACTTCAACCTGTCCATTGGCTTGTGGGTGGAAAGGTGAAGAAAAACAATGTTGTATACCCCTTGAGGCACAGAAGCTTTCCATTTTTCTATTGTCAAACTGTGGCCCATTGTCTGTTGTTATTTTCTGTGGGACACCAAATCTGCAACATATGTTGGACAAAATGAATTTTATGACAGCTTTTGATGTTGTCCCTGCCAGGGGAGCTGCTTCTATCCACTTTGATAAGTAGTCAATGGCCACAATTATAGTTCTACGCCCTCCGGACGCCACATGGAGAGGCCCTACTAAGTCCAACCCCCATCGAGCAAAAGGGATGGGCTCAGAAATTGATTCCAAGGGAATGGCTGGTATACGAATTTCATTGCTGTACCTCTGGCATGGGTCACACCTCTTCACCAATTCCTTAGTATCTTTCATAATCGTTGGCCAATAATATCCGGAGAGTAATACTCTTCTTGTTAAAGATCTAAACCCACAATGGGCTGATCCCTCACCATCATGCAATTCGGAGAGGACCACTTGTGACTCATCATCTCCTAAACAACGTAGGAGAGGTTTACTATAGGATTTTTTGTACAACACTTCTCTCAACATAATGAAACCACGAGCCTTGTGTTTCAATGTTCTGGCTTGTGATTTATCTGAAGGCACAATACCATCGGACAGATATTGCATGAGAGGAGACCTCCAATCCTGAGGCTGCTTCACCTGTATTTCAAAAACTTCCTCTTCTTCACCCTTACTAAGTTGAATAGAAGGGCTTTCAAGCACATGGATCCATGGGTAAGACTCTATATATGCTATTGTTGCTAATGAGTCTGCTAGCTCATTTTCTGCCCGGGGAATGTGTTCGTAGACAACAGCTTTAAATTTTAGCGCTTCATTCTTGAGGAGGAGTAAATATTTCACAAGTTGCTCCTTTCTAGCCTCAGATTGGCCTAAGGCATGGTGGATAAGCAATTGGGAGTCACTTAGCAGTTTGACCCTCTTATCCCCACAGATGTAGGCTAACTTTAACCCAGCTATAGCTGCTTCGTACTCGGACTCGTTATTAGATGCCCTGAAAGCAAAACAAATAGCCTGGTACATACTATCTCCATAAGGGGAAGTTAAACATATTCCTGCACCACATCCCATAGTGCTAGATCCACCATCTGTTCGGACGATCCAGACTTTCTTGTCTTTTGTATCAGTAGCTTGCTCTGAATCCCTATCGGAGTGGAACTCAACCAAGAAATCAGCCACATCTTGGGCTTTTACTGCTGTCCGGGGAGCAAAGTCTATGTCGAAGTCCCCCAATTCTACTGACCACTTAGTCATTCTGCTTGAAATGTCTGCTTTTTGAAGGACATTCTTTAAGGGAAAAGAGGTTCGGACAACAATAGGATGAGCCTGGAAATAAGGCCTCATCTTTCTTGCAGCTATTACCAGAGCTAATGCCAATTTTTCAAGTTTCAAGTAACGTCTCTCAGCATCTATTAAGCTCTTGCTGATGTAGTACACTGGGCGGGGATACCTATCGACCTCTCTTACCAGTACAGCACTGATGGTACAACTTGAAACTGCCAAATACACAAAGAGAGTCTCCCCATCAACTGGTTTGAACAAAGTTTTGGGAGAGGAAAGATGTTTCTTGATTTCATTGAATGCCTCATCACACTGTGGGGTCCACTCGAACCCCTTTGCACCCTTTAAAGTTTGAAAGAATGGAGCACACTTGTCCGAAGACCTCGAGATGAATCTGTTTAAGGCAGCTAATCTCCCCGTTAACCGCTGTACTTCTTTGATGTTTCGAGGAGGTTCCATCTGGAAAAGAGCATTCAACTGGTCCGGATCGGGCTGTATTCCATGCTCACTTATGATATAGCCTAGAAATTTCCCGGACTGCACTCCGAATACACACTTTTCAAGGTTTAATTTCAAATTCACTTTTGCCAAGTTGGCAAAAGTTTCTTGGAGATCGGACAAGTGCAACTGCTCATCCATACTTTTTACCATCATATCGTCAATGTAAACCTCCATATTTCTTCCAATTTGATCAGCAAATGCCTTGTTGACTAGCCTTTGATAAGTAGCCCCAGCATTTTTCAAACCAAAAGGCATCACCTTGTAGCAATGGAGACCCCTGTCAGTGACAAATGTGGTATGCTCTTGATCTTTTGGATCTACTTGAATCTGATTGTACCCGGAGAAGGCATCCATAAAGGAAATCAGCTTGTTCCCAGAAGTAGAGTCTACTAACTGATCTATCCGGGGGACCGGATACAAATATTTTGGGCAAGCTCTATTGAGGTCTGTGAAGTCAATGCACATGCGCCACTTGTCGTTTTTCTTTTTTACCAGGACAGGATTGGCAGTCCACAAAGGGTATTGAGATTCTTTAATGTGCCCCATCTTAGTGAGTCTGTCAACCTCTTGTACAATGACATCAGCCTTTTCTTTTGAGAAAGCTCTTCTCTTTTGAACCACTGGTGCTACATCTCTCCGGACAGATAGGTGATGGGATATCACTTCTGATGGAACTCCAGTAACATCAGCATTGCACCAAGCAAAAACATGCTGATGGTCTTTCAAAAATTTCAACATCTCTTCTTTCAACATTGGTGGCATCTTGGACCCTATCTTGACACTCTTGCCTTCTTCCAAACAGTGCGTTTCAACCTCTTCAATTGGAATCAACACTCCAGGGGTCTCTCTGGGGTCATCAATTTCACCCTCACCCCCAGAAAGGCCCCCAAACTGCTATTGATCATTTATTCGGACAACCCCCAGTGTTCGAGGAGCCAGGGCAGTGGCATAGCATTCTCTTGCAATCTTTTGGTTGCTCCGGACAACCCCAACCTGTCCCTGAACAGCATACTTTAAGCACTGGTGGACTGTTGAAGCCTCTGCATACATCCTAGAGAGCCAAGACCTCCCTAGAATAGCATTATAGCAAGTGGGACAATCCACCACAATAAAGAGTATTCTAACCATTTTCTTGAAAGGCCCCCTGCCCAATAACACCTCTTCTTCGAATTCTCCGATCACATTGGCTGAGCTGCCTGTGAAGCCCACGATTGACCTGTCCGACTTTTGAATCACAGCTGGATTTCTCATTTTCTTGTAAGTGGTTAGAAAAAGGATATTTGCTGAGCTTCCAGTATCCACCAAAATTCGCCTTATTTCATTGCCCCCTATAGAGGCTCCTATGACAACAGCATCCTCATGAGGGCCAGCAATGTCTCTCAAATCATCCTCATCAAAGACAATGAAGGGGAATGAGTTCGGTGACTGATAAGATGTCATGCCTCCTTCTAGCTGGGAGGCTAAATTATGTACATGCCTCTTTCTCGAAGAAGCAGTAGGAGCTGTCATAGTGTCCCCTCCGAAAATTGTAAGTGACTCGAAGAATTTGATGAGCCCGGAGACCGACCTAGAACACTCCTCTATAGCACCCACCCTGTTTCGAGTTGGATCAGGATCCAAGTATTCAGATTCCACATCAAACCTTTCAACTATAACCATGGCCCCCTCCGGGGCAGCATTACTTGGACCAACCCGGTGAGTGTTATCAGGCATGTTCCCTCCTCTTCTTTTAACGTATGCTCCCAACTTTCCCCTTTCAATAAGGTTTTGAACCTCTTGCTTCAATGCTATGCAATCATCAGTGGTGTGGCCAATATCATTGTGATACTGGCAAAAGGAGTTGTTACGATGCTCTCTCGGAGACTGCAAGGTTGCTGGTCTCCGGTAATGCACCTCATCTTTTGTCTTAACGAAAATGGTGGCCACACTTTCTTTGAGCTCTGCGAACCATTCCGGTTGGACCCATGGCCCTCTCTTGTTTCTGGATTGTTGACTTTGAGCAGGAGCTGCTGGTTGAGACTGAGCTTTTGCCCTACCATGCCCCTGTCCGGTTTCTCTTGCTTTGTTCCCGGACTGGTTTTGATTTGGAGTTGGTGCCACCGGGGTGGATCTCACCTGTCTGTGCACCCTGGTTTTCTTTGTTTCATCAACGTTTATTTGCTTGCCAACTTGATTTAGAAATCCTCCCCAGGTCATAGCCTTCTTTTTGGTCACCGAATCGGTCAGATTGCCTGGGTTCAAACCTTGCCTTAGGGATGCTATTGCCACCTGTTCGAAGCAATCAGCCAACCCATTCTTTGTGTTCACAAAACGACTTATGTATTCTTTCAAGGACTCATTTGGCTCCTGGGCACAATGGATTATTGTGTCCCCATTGCTGTTCAGCTCCTTACTCCTTACAAACTGCCTTCGAAAGGCCACCCAAAACGTATCAAAATCTTTAATACAACCCTGAGGCAGGCTGTTGTACCATTTCAGAGCACTCCCCGTAAATGACTGGGAAAATGCCCTACACGGTAGTTTATCATCGTCATCAAAGTTCATCATGAAGTTCTTGAATTGCTCCAGATGATTGTCCGGATCAGTACTGCCATCGTACTTCTCCATTTTAGTGCTATCAAACCTCTTGGGGAGGTTTCCGGACAGAATTTTAGAAGACAGTGAAGACTGCCTCCAATTCCTTCCACGGCTGAACACAGTATCCTCATTGGGAGTTGCAAAGATACCTGGTTCATCGTGGAAAGCAAAAGGATCCATTAGCATCTTGTCCGTATACCTCCGGTGATGAGAAGACCCCTTTCCAATATGCCTTTTCATTCTTCCATTGTGGTCTCTTTTTCTTGAATATTTCTTAACCTTCTTTTGCTTTTTCTTGGTTCGACCCTCATCGCTGCTAGAGGACAAGGATTTTTCATTTCCCTCACTGTCCGAAGAGCTACCCGAAGATTCTGAGCTCGAGTCAGAACTCTCCACAGGCTTGGACCGGTGAGACTTTTTAGAGCTAGCATGAGTCTTTTTAGTGCTCACATGAGTTTTCGAAGCCTCAGGCTCCCTGGGGTTGTCAGTATGATGAACAACCGATGCCTTGGATTTTTCTTTTACGCCCATCTTGGTCTTTTCAGCCCTCAGAGCTTCTATCTCAAGCTTTAACCTGTCACGCTCTTGGACAGTGTACTCATCGTTTTCTTCCACCACTTCGAGCAAAGCTGGTGGAAGCTCTGGATTGTCCGGATTCATACGGACAGAATTTTTTGACAGGTTTTGAATGCTTGATTCGGGCACCTCTCTCAACTCCCACTGTGGTCGCCAATTTTATGAGGATAATAACCGCCTGAGGGTAGGCTAGTAATTTCAAGTGGAGTTTTAAGGTGGTGTATGGGTGTTTAACGGTGGTGTGTGGGTGTTTAACGGTTAGAGTAGAAAGTAAAGAGATGATTAAGCAGCTTGGTAGCAGTTAATTCTCATTACCTCTAGTTAATGCGGGTGGTTGGGTATTTATAGTGTAATGTTTGGGCCCTTATGGGCTTTCGGGTCATGTTTAATGGACCCGGGTCGTGTTCAAAGACCCATGAGCTCTTAAGTAGGAGAGCAAGTAGCTTAGTCAAGAAGTGTTTAGGTTTTTTAGTACTTTTGTCATAGTTCGAACTGCCTTAAGTTCATAGCGTTCACAGAAATCTGTCCGGTCCAAGTGACCTGTTCGATCCCTGTCCCTGTAACCTGTCCGGTTTTCGGAGAGACTTGACCGATCTGCCCTTATTCGGGGAGCATGCTGAATTCGGACTCATCAGCATAGTTCGAGAATTTGGTCACATACAATGCGTACTGTGTCATTTAAAAATAAAGTTTTTATGAGATGCGGAAAGGCCAACATGTTTACGTATTTCGAGGTTCAGTGGTGCTTGAAGGTTTCAGCCTTCATACTACGAGTCGAGACTACAATGTCTTTATTCAAAAAATAGTCGGTATGTTGTATCATATATCAGCAACTATAAAATTTATGAATAATATTTTTAAGGATATATATAACTAAGTAGAGTACGATCAAAGCATTTATTTCTACTGAAAGTTGGCAACATAGTGGCAACATAGTGAAAGAAACGAGTGAAGATGAAAGATCGTCGTTTTAAAAAAAAATATTATTTTCGAAATGTACTAAAGGTATGGTATGAATCGTATTACCTGATTTTATTTCACGTAGAATCGAAAAAGTCTCTATCCTGTGGATATTTGAGATCGATTACAATTTATTTAGTTTTTAACCTCTCATACGAGTTATAAAATAGGCATTCAAGTTATTCTCTTTAGGTATTACTAACAAAATTACCAAACCTTGGTTGGATAAGGTGAATGATAAATTCATTCATACTAGAGAGATGAATAAATACACGTGATTGAGTACAGTCGTTTGAAAATTCCAACGGGTACACTTAGCTTGATATATATTATAATTTTGTTTTGTTATGTTTTCAAGTGAGTCTTTTAGTTCGATGTTAAAATCAAGTTTCCAAAATCAAATGTTTCAAACTTAATCAATTAATAGACACACCTTTAAAGGTTCCTGCCACAAAATTTAGAATCCAAGTATAAGAAGATTCTAACATAAACTTGGATGGTTTTAACAAAAAAACAACATTCTGGTTACGGATATGAATCATGGAGTCTCATATTTATTTGATATGTATGAAGATATGATTTTGCATTATAGATTATCATATCTAACACGTGTTAGAAACCTATTTGTTGTCCATGTTGTTTTATCCTTATATTAAACTTATATTATCCATATTGGGTGTTTCGTTCGTGACACATAAAGTCTCGTTCGAGAAAAAACAGGATTTTGCAACCAAAAACTCATAAAATGGGCTTCAAACCAAAATTTAAATTTAAATCTATATCTAATGCATGAACATTAATCTAACTTAGATTCCAACAAATATAACCCAAATATGGTTTTTTATTAATTTTAAAAAACTAAAAAAAAGCTACAAAATTAAATTATTCAAAAATATTTATCTTTAAAATAGTATGTCATATATGATGGTTTGGGTGAAAACATCATGAACCAATTGAAAGTATTTAGAGGAGTGTCGTATAGTTTTTCTAGTATACAATTTCGGGTTCATCCATTATGAATGATGTATATATGAGACGATCTTGTACACCTAAAGATATGTTGATAAGTATGATTACTCAATCGACTTTACCACTATCACTATGGGGAGACATCGTCAAATGTGTTAAAAACATTATTAGTATAATTCATACAAGATCAACTGTTAAGACTCCACATGAACTTTGGGATATCCATCTGAAGCAAAGCCTTATGGGCTAAATCAAAATAATTTGAACTTTAAGACCATTCGATTTTTTTTCACCGGGTATGTAGAAAGCTCAATGGATTTATATTTTTATGATTACTCGAGTAAAAATATATTCAAAACATAAGGAAGAATAATTTGAGTTTAGATAGAATAATTTATGAACAAATATTCATTTTAAGGAAGAATCTGTAGAAATTCATGAAAATTTCAATGAAGCTACTCATGTGTGAGAATATTTTGTTTTAGTGCTATTTAATTTAATCTCGTTGAGAAATGAAGATATCCAAGCTGATATTTTTTTCTACATATAAAACTAAATAAAATTATTCAAGAAGATAAAACTTTACATCCTGAATGAGTGAAACTAACAAAATAGTTCCTTTAAGAAAGTCCACTACAAAAATAAAAAACAATATATATATATTGTATTTTGAAGAACAATAAGATTCATGATTTGTAATGGTGAACGATCTTTCGTGTTTTCTTGAAGCCGTGTAAAGTATTGTATAAGTCAACGAAAGATAATGCGGTTTTGGAGCTTGCCCTATTGCCTGAAAAATAGAAGTTGATTTGATGTAAGTGTATTTATAAAACCAGATGAGATTCCAAAGGTAATTTTGGGAGACACAAAGTATGAATTATGATAAAAGTTTATACAGAGTGTGAACGGGTTGAGTTTAAAAACATTGTCTCTCCAATTTCAGCGAATGATTATCTTAGGATAATCATGGCACTAGTTGCACACTTTGACCTTAACTTCACCAAATAGATATTAAGACACATTTTACTAAGTGTGACATTAAGAAAACGATATGTATGGTATTACTTGAGAAATTTATAATTGGTAATTCAAAGTCACTGATATAGAAACTTAAGGAATCCATCGATGGGCTTAAATAGGCTTCTTAACAATGGTACTATAAATTTGTTGAAGTTCATACTTTTAATATTGTATGTTGTGACATATTTTTTGTCACGAACGATAAAGAAATATTATATCCTCAAAATATATTTTTTCTATATAAATTTTATATGAATTATCTTGGTGATGCGATCTTTATAATATGAATCTAGATTCACTATAATCATTCCTCTGATATCCTAAGATTTTCATATATATATAAAGTGTGTAACAATATTAGAAAATATAAATAGCAAGACATTTGATACCCATAATTCAATTGGAGTAAATTGAGTTTAAGTCAATATCCAAAGATAAAAACTAAGATAGAGGAAATGCAAAAGTTCTCATATGCTTCGGCATTCAGGAATCTGATGTATGCTCAAGTTTGTAAAAACCACACATTATATTTGTTATCGAATTGTTCGGAATATATGTAAGTAATTTGGAGATTGACTAATGGAAAAAAATCAAAATAGTTTTCAGGTATCTGCAATGAATAAAGGGACACATGTTGGATGTTCTGACTCATATTTTTCTGGATGCATCAAAAGCATTTGAAGCACTTTGGAAAACATACTTCTATTAGCTGGAGATATAATGTCATGGAAACATGTAAGCAAACTACTAGTTACATCATCCATTATGATATTGGAATTTGTTCATGTTTTGAGGTATCCTACCAAGTAACATAATTGCGAAATTTTATCATGGGATTATGCATTGTAGAAAGGATAGAAAATACCCTAAGGCTACATTATGACAACAATTTTATAGTTCAATATTCAAACAGTAACATAAGTTTCTCTAAGTCCAACGATGTAAATATCAAATTTATGTCTATTTAATATAAAGTACATAATTGTCAAATCAGCATATAGCACATCAGTAGAAACTCAAAGGTGTCAGGTCATCTTATTAAAGCATTAGTACGTATAATTTTTCAAAAACCCACCAGTAAGATGGGTGTTGTTTTCTTAAGAAATAATTGATTTGAGTGAGAGTTTGTAATAGGTCACGATATATATTTTTCATTTGTTGTATACACTTAAGTGTCTGTTACACATCAATATAATAAGTTTGCTTAAGTTTTATTGACTTTCTTTTGCTCATTAAGTAGATATCCAATTAAGTTTTGATGAGTTAAGAATATATATGTTCAATTACATTTCATATTAGTCTTATGCTACATGCATTAATGAAATTTCTATATTATAATGGATCGAAATATGCTTATTGATAATAATATGATTAATAAGTAATCACATAAATAATTATCAGCCTAATAGACAAAAATAACTTATGGTGGTAACTGTGTAGATATCAAGTCAAACCCTAATTTTATGAAGGATTAAATACAAATATTGATACTTGAGTCCAAATTATAAGTTTATGGACTAATTTGTAACGAAGTAAATAGTTAAGGTTTATGGTCCATGATCAATTAACTTAACAAAATGAGGATTGTAATTAATGTTATATCAAAACCTAATTTCAATCATATATAAAGGAATACTAGTGTTCAGTTCCTTCCATGCATGACTAAAAATACTTCTAGAGTTATTGTTGCTTATAAGATCAAATCACGAAGATCATATATAGGGATTCCAAATACAAAAGAAGAATCATAGACAAAAGTGAAGGAAATAACAATAAGGTCTAATGATTTTTTCACGTAAGTATTTATATGAATAAAGATTGAGTAATCATGTTAATTAAAGATACTTCTCACAAATCTATGAATATGATACTTATCAATTCCAACATCTTTTATGCATATTAAAGACCTAAGTGAGACCGTAAAATATGTCTTAACGATCTCGTAAAAAAATGACGAAAATAGAGATCAATAATCATTTCGGAAGATCACACTCAACTTACATTAAACTCTCTTTATTATTATCGGATATTATTAAAAATTATGTCATTATTTGATCTTTGGTTTTCCTTTAAATTTTAATCTTCATTGAACAAGGATCTGGTTTTTCAACCAAATACATACTTTAAGTGAGAGTAATATTTTTCCTTTTAAACTTTCGATCTCTTCGGTTTATAATATCCTAGTAAGCAACAGGCTTATAAAATGATTTTTCATCTTCGTTTGTGGCATATTCGACTAAGATTCTTGGTTTTGTTGTGTGAGTACTAGGTTTGGGGTTCCATACACCCAGGGTTTGTGTTACACAAGTTATCTAAATTGTGGAGTGTCTTACAACCATCTTAAAGGTCTTTTCTTTTGATAATTTCCATATCATTTGGTATCATAGCTTTAAATTTTATTTTATTTTTCTATTCGTATTTTTTATATGTTCAGTATTATTTTTTACCATCTTCTTATCATCTTCCATCACACTTTTCTTTTCTTTTATTAAAATCAGATAAAATAAAATAAAAATACACACGCATAATCAAACAAATGAAAAAAATATATATATAATTAATTTGAAATATCATAGGATACGTTTGACTTCCTTGTACAATATATAAAAATATTGTATCTTTCACAATTACATCTAATTATAAATATTATTCATTGATATAATTAACTAATAAATTTTATTTTATTTTATTGATACTATTTGGAGTGTTTGGATTAAGTGTGAGAAAATGAGAGGATAAAAGCTGATTGAGTAAACCACTTTTGAGTGAGATACTTAAGTAATTGTGAAAACTTTATTTCCTAACAATTTTAAAGATTTAAAATGTCTAAAATAAAATAATAATAATAACAACAATAGAAATAACGTTCCACAATATGTTATTTAAAATCTCAAAGTACGAGCACTTATTAAAGTAATGTATAGGCTACTGCGAGTTAACATGGGAGTAATTCATGGGAGAAATGACAATTTTTTTAAAGAGGCACATCAAATACGGTCGCAAAACAACTCTGATCTCCCTAAAAAGAAGACAATGACGAGAGATAATAGTTGGTTATAATTAAATAAAAAACGATTATAACAATCAGAATGATCAATTATTCAAAGGAAATACGAGGATGAACACAAAAAGCTAGACTTGATAACTTCATGAGAAGTGTCTAACTGAAAAATCCATGTTTTCATGCAATGAATTATCATGATGTTTATCAAAAGTGAGAGAAATATTGAGTTAGTTTTTTATTTAACTACTTAGAAATGAAGAAGGTACAAGTCACAACCACTGGATTTGTTTAATAGACTATAAATTGGTGGAACTATTTGGTGATAAACATGAGAAGAAATAGTGAGTATTACACTGACTCATAAAAATAGATAAAAAGATGTTAATATAAGATATTTTGTGTCAATTTATTATCACCAAACACTACACCAAAAGTTGTTAAGATTCAATCAGGGTAATCAAAGTGTAGATAATGATTTCTATGAAATTGAGATCCTACTGCTCAAAGCTAGTATTGAACAATACAATGAAGCTACCATGACAATATTTCTCAATGGAAATATAACATTATGTGCGATTAGAGGATATGTTGTACAAGATTATTTTAATTGAGCAGTAGCTCATGAGAAGGGGAATCCATTCTCAAACCTTTGGATTGAGTTCATCATCCATGAAATCAAGTTATTCAAAATAATAGAATATAGTCCAAAAAATAAATTTTGAATCAAATCCATCAACTACCAACCATAGAAACAAACGTAAAACCAATCTTCCAATATATTTACTCATGTTGTGGAACAGTTTAAGTTTTGAGGCATGGTTCATTATACCAATACATGTCCTAATAAAAAAAACCATTGGTAACCTAAAGAAGAAATAATAATAATAATAATGTGAAGAACTTTCTATCAGTGGAGACTTACTGGTTGTAATGAGTTTTTTAGTGTTCAAGCTAAACAAAAAAACAACATGCATGGTATAGATTTGTTATACTCAGTATCATATCAAATATAAAATATACAACCTGATCATTATAGAGTGGTCTATAAAGACGTGGCAAGCCACGTATTGATGGGGAAATTGGGTTTAAAAATGAGAATCATTAAAAGTCATACAAACTGTAATTGTATAATAATTGTTGTCGAGTGAATGTAACAACGAATTTTTTTTATCTCTTTGCATCGAAAAATTGTATTATATTTCTAGTACTTAAACCTTATAATGAATTTGATGAAATATTTGTATGCTTTCTTTTGTGATCCTAAAAATTATTTACCATGTTGGCTTCCTTAACCCCTTAACTTATTTTATCTTCTTTATCATAAAGCTTTGAATTTAGTTTATCAATGATTCATTTCTTAGGTTGGCAATAATATGAAGTCTCAAACACATGCAAGCATGTCATATATTATTGTAAAGGTTATGGTAGTTTAACCAACTTGTAATACATGATGTCTACCCTAACAAACATTTGTTTGGATACAAATCATGAATATCACATTTTGTTCTTTTAACGTCCCAAGAGGTTTACGAAAATTATAGATGACTGAAAAATAAAAGTATTAATCAATGAGTGATCCAAACACTTACCACCAAAAAATACGTGAGAGTTTGAGAAAAACCTAGAAAATAATATGTGAGGTAGTTTTGATAGATCATGTTGAGTTTATTTTTCTCATTCATGTCTATTGTACTCATTATTTGTAAAATTAAATCATGGATGATCAAGCTCATTACAAATATACTTGATTGGATATTATGAAAAGATTCAATACAATATTTTAAGCTAAATCGATAAACCTTATCAAAACGTTGATTGAGAAATTTAACAAGCGATGAAAGTCTATTGTTGATATGCGACGCACACTTGCAATCATACTTCACTCATTAAAGATTAAGTATAAAAAAATTAAGAGTGATGAAATGATATAAATATAGATGAACATTCATGTTACTTAAAGATACCTTTCACAAGTTTATTGGATATGATACTTATAAAGTCTAGCATTTTTGTGCATATTAAAATCCAATATAGCCCATAAATATGCTTTATAGTTTTGGTAAAAAATGAAGAAAATAAAGATAAAAAATCACTTGAAAATATCACAAACAACTCACATTATTCGTATCAAACTTAAGAATATTTACTACTAGATTTTATATTCATTTTTTCCTTTAAACATAGTGAAAAGATCATATTTTTTAATCATATATATACATATATTAAGTTATAGTGATTTTTTTTTTATGTTAATTGTGAATTTTTTTATCTTTTCGGTGTGTAATATCCGAGTGATCAGATTATTTAGTGCATAATATCCAAATAACCAACGGGTTATGAATCAGTTATTTATCTCCGGTTACGACATCTTCGACCAAAATTCTTAGTATCGTTGTGTGAGCATTGTGTTTTAGATTTCATAGACCCAAAATTTATACTATACGATTTATCTGGATCGTAGATTCCCCACAAATCACCTTAGAAGTTGTTTTTTTTAATTTATATGCATCAAAGAACAATGAAGCCTAATATATTTATATTCTATTATTAAAAAAAACTCATATAATATTTTTTCATAAATCAAATATAGTATTTTAAATTACATTAAATTTAATTTAGTACAATGTTGTTTTAAACGTGCTACGTCCTTACAGTGAGCTGCATATCCAATTTGTATATCTTTGTGATAGGAGATGAAAAATGATCAAATATCCAATGATACAATAATTTATGATATAATTTTCGCCGTATGATCTAAAACTTTAGGAAACCACCTATATAAATACACGACTAAAAAAGTATCCTATAAAATATAATAGTAAATCTTTAATAAAAAAAATATGTATGTCATGTTGATATATTATTATTTTTTTCAAAATAAATCGCATTTTTTCAAAATAAATATACACGTTTGGATTTATAGCTTTATCATTTGTTTTTTCTAAACGTTTTTTCTAAACACAGTCAAATGTTTTTGTTATTGTTTTGTAAATCGGATTTTTAATACATAATTGCTTTAATATGGGTTACAATTATAGTTTTCACACCTATTATTAATTTACGAACAAATCAAATTATAATTTAAGTTATGAATAAAAATAAAATAAAAAAGTATGACAACAATTTTAGAAAATAGCTGATGAATGTAAAATGGTTGGAAAAGAAACAGCTGATAAATGTAAAATGGTTGGAAAAAAAGGCTCATCATTGTTGATGATATATATCTACTCTTGACCTTCACATTTGTTTTCTTCTTCACTGCGGATCTTATTATATAGAAACCAAAAAAAAATCTAATTCATTTTTAATGGAATTCCAAAATGTCAACATTATGCTTGAATTGAGAACAATGAAGTTACTGGGTCTTTTAGAGCCCAAATCCAGTATTCTAAAAGTGAGGTGGACCCCTTGTGCTAAAAATAAACTTAAACCCAATTAATGACCCATAACTTAGGGGTATATTTATTTATTAACTATGTTACTTCACTATATTTTTATTTTTATTTTCTCAAAATTATATATTGGTTTTAATGATACTTATGTTTTACCTACATTGAAAATATAATTTAGTAAAGAATCATAAAAAAAAAGTATCTAATTTTTTAAAACCAAAATTTAAAGTCAAGCGTAACTGCAAATTAATGAAGGAAAAAAAACTCATTTTTTTATTTTTTGCAAAATTTAAGAGAGTTACTTTTCTCTAAAAAATGGTGTTACATTTCAAGAACCTTATTCTACTTCTACTTCTTCTCTTCCACTTCTCCCTTGATCTTGATTAAAGATGAATGAAGGAGATGGCTCTTCTCCTGTTTGTAGATCAACTGATATAAATCTTCACTTTCCAGCTTTGCAGAATACTCAATCTGATCAGCTTAAGATCAGAAACAATCCCACTTTTGAACCTGTGACAAGTAGGAAGAGCAATCCTGAAAATAAGTCACATGCTGGTCTATTTAAGCTTAAGCAATAAAATATAATTCATGAAGAAATTACACGAAGCAGTAACAAGGAGTTTTCAGAGATAGTTTTTCAAGCAGGAGATAAAGAAATGCTTCTTTCTGTCTCTAAACAAACTTTAGTTTGCAAGTTTGTGACAGGAAAACCTAACTACAATGTTTTTAAGTCCTTCTTTGATGAATTCAACTTTAATGAGGAATTCAGTATTACTAACTTTGATTACAGACATTTATTCATTAAATTTTCTTTGGTTGAAGATTTAAAAAAGCTCCGGAGAAGGAATGTTTGGGTCATAGGTAATAAGACTATGCGATTGTTGAGACGGGATCCTCACTTTAACCCTAATTATGAAAATCCTTTAACACCGGTGTACTTCAATCTCCCTAACCTTCCAGAGTATATTTATCAGACAGAAACTATACAAGAAATAGCTAAATGTATTGGAACACCTCTAAATATCTGGGTGTCTTCTAAAAATCGTGCAAGATTTAATTTTTGCAGAGTTTGGGCAAAAGTTGATGTATCAAAACCTTTGCCAAAAAGAATATGGATTGCATTTGGTCAGGAGGGTTTCTGGCATGATTTGGTGTACAACAACTATCCTAGTTATTGTAAGCAATGTTACCACTTTGGTCATTCTGAGGATGGATGCAAGAAAATCAAGAAAAGCATTACTGAAAAAGAGTCAGTACCTGAAATCAATCTGAATAATGAAACAATTCTTAAAACTCAGCACTTGAGTAATGTTGGTTGATTAAGATTGTTCTTCTGAAAAGGTCCATGAAAAAGAAAGTTGTAATGATTAAGAAGGTGATATAGACAATAATTAGAATACTACTATGGTTGGAAATCAAATACCTGCGGGGGTTGATAAGGATGAAATCATAGAGGCATTACATATGATTGATATGGGCACTCTCAACCATATAAATTATGATTCTATGAACACCAACAATGAAGAAATGTCTGCAACATTAGAGATCACAGGAAGCCTGCCTACCTCTCCTGCAAAAAGTACTAAAGAAGTCAACAAAAAAGAGCAGAAAAAGATGAAGAAACTTAGAATTATAAATTCTAAAAGTTTGATTAACTTGAAACAAATGCAACATAAAGGTGTTGCTAAACAATCCCAACATTTCAAATGACCATTTCAATTATCAATTGGAATGTTCAAGGTTTTGGAAATAAAGATATTCTTGCAAGGCTCAAATCTTTAAGAAGATTTGTGAAGCCTCATTTCTTAACTTTACAGGAGCCTAGGGTCAATTCTTCTAAGTTGGAATCTACTGCTATGAGGTTGGGATTTAGGGTTACTGTCATAACACTAGTAACAAAGTTTGGGTGTTATAGAAATATACTTTTAATATGAATATCATCTCTGTTGATGATCAGTTTTTTCACTTAAATGTGAATCATAAAGATTTGATGAAAGATTTCAGGGTTTCAGTGGTCTATGCTAAATGTACTAAGGTGTTGAGAAGATTTCTTTGGGATAAGCTAAGGGAGTTGGATGATGGTTCGGTGCAATGGATGATTTTAGGAGATTTCAATACAATTGCCAATGCTGATGAGCAATTACATTGCTCAACAAGTTGTATCTCATGTATGGATAAATTCAATAATTTTATATTTGATTGTGGTTTGAATGATGCAGGTGTTTCTAGTAATAAATTTACTTGGACCAATGGTAGAAATTGGAGACGCTTGGATAGGGAGTTGTATAATGACAAGTGGCTGAATTGGTAGAAAATACCCATAAGCATCGGAAATAAAAATATACATGTTTTGTTTCCGTAGAAGAAAGAGCTACAATTGGCAGAAACTTAAGGGATCTCGAGGCTAAATACATCATTGCTCTGGAAAAAGTTCGGTATATATATATCACAAAGATAGCCAAGCTTTGGCTCTAAAAAATAAATGGGGAATGGGGGATAATATAACTGTTCGACTGCCTAAAGAAGGAGAAACTCCCTTAGACTGCAAAGATGACGAGCTAATAGTCTACCCCGAAATCATCAATTGGGGTCTTTGGTTTCTACTGGATCCTATGATCGTGGAATACTTAGAACTTCTCAACTTATGCCCTACTCAAGTGACACCGAATCAATAGTTGACCCTTATGTCAATGATAATGGCATCTCGACTATCTAAAATTCTAATCTGTATCAAGGATTTTATCTCTTTGACTCAACTGTTGAAAGGTCTGAAGCTTCCTTTCTATTACCTCACCCTGGTGGATGACCTCAAAATCATCGATAACCTCTTGGAAGCTGATAAATTCTGGAAGCAAAAGTTCATTTTTATATCAGAAGCATGGGATAATGGCAAAGAAATTTCTGATGTTAATCCTTCAAAGCTAAATCTTATCTGAGAAGTAATCGTAAGCACTTCGAAACTTTTATACTTTGAAATTAATTATATCTTTTGACGTTCTCTTTCCTTAATTTTCTACTGGAATGATTATTCCAGATATTTCGAGGCGTTATTCCAACGTCGACCAGCTGCTATGGATATTTTCCAAAAACTTGCTGCTTGAGCTGAGAAAGAATAATGTGTTCCACACTGCCTTCCAGCCCATTAATTTCCTTAACTGCCACATGTTCCCAATCTCAGAGGGTGCCTTGCCACCTCAAAATTTGATGTTAGAACCTGATCTGAAGATAGCCTACAAAAGATTAGTTCATCCCGATTGTAAAGTATTCCTTCCTATTCGCAACAGATCAGAGAGTCTTTTACCAAAAAAAGAAGAAATAAAAAGCTAACAAAGAAATAAAGGTAAAAAGACAGCTAGCACATCTGGTGCTAGCCCTTCAACTCCATCGAAGCCAAAACCTCGAAAAAGAAAAACTGCAAAATAGGCTCTCTCACTCATCGAAGAGGGAAAAGATCAAGAACTGTCTTCGAAGAAAAAAAAATCTTCTTCCAATTCTCATGGAAAGAAAAAGAAACAAGCAAAAATCACTTCGTATACACTGGTTCATGAAGAGGAAAACAATACTGCGGAAAATCAACAAAACCCTTTGGTCAAAGAGCAGACACCCAAATGACAACACCATGATCATCATCAAAGACAATGCTATTGACGAAAATCAAAATGCTGAAAACTTCAATCCTGATAGTTTCATTAATTTTGAGAACACTGAAGGGCTTACTGGTGAAGATGACCTTGTTTTTAAAGTCATTCAAAATCATATGCTTAATTTTAGGAAACCAACACCTGTCAAGGCGTCTCCACCAATTATCTGCCCTCATGCTCCAACCACAAATTTAGATATGATTCAATGTCCTAGTTCAGCAGAAACAAAAATTCCTCCTCCTCCTCCTCCAAATCCTGCGATCGTTGTTGCACTTCAACTATTTACCGATCTCCACATTACAGAAAAAGCATTTGCTTCCGAAGTCGAATCTTCTCAAAACCATCTCAAACAAATGGCTAAAGATTTGGTCTGTTACAAAGGTTTTGCTGAAGATGAGAAAAAATTAAGAGAAGATTTTCAGAGCAAGGTGGTTGAGAAATTTCATTTGATGAAGTAGCGAGGTATGAGCTTATTCGAGGCACCCTCTACATGAAAAATCATCTGCGAATAACACATATGATTGGCAAAGAATTGTTGATGACTTCTCATGAAGAAGATATGAATAAGCTCAAAACTGATCATACTACTGAATTGGCTGCTGAAATATCCAACTCCAAAGGTCTGTAAAATTCTCTTACCCTTTGTGAGGAAAAAAATAAAAAAATTGACCGAGGAGATAGCTAAACTGAAGAAAGATTTAGAGGAGGAAAACGTTGTTGTTGTTGCTACTGCCGAAGTTGAACTTTCAAAAGACATGCTGGCTGCTATTAACAATGGAAAAGAAGAGATTACCATTCTCATTCTTCGAGAAATTCATGCTACTTATCCGAAAATCATCCTCACAATCTTTTGGAACGACATTCCCATCGAAAAGCTTCCAAGTGAAGCTTTCAATCCTATCCCTAATTTATCATCTTCAGAAGAAGAATCATCAGAGGAGGATGAATCGTCTGACTAACTTTATCATTTTTTTGTATTTTTCAGATTAGGAATTTGATTTTTGTACTTCAAAAAATTAATCTAATCGACAAATGGTTTCCTTATTTTGTTATTTTTTATTCTCTTCACATATTATCGAAGCTAAATTTTAAAATGAATATGACTAGAGTACTTGAATTTTCAACATATAATTATAAATTGTAAACTTACCACTTCAAATACCTTAATGAAATTGGTGAACATGGTTACACTTTGAAAAAACTCTCAATGCGTTATTAAGCGTTGCGCTTCGAAAAAAACTATAATGTGCTTATTAAACATGGTTGTTTCTTCGAAAAATGTTATAAACACTTCAGAACATTATACTCTTAACCAAACTCAAAGATGATCAATCTTTGATAAGTTGCTAAAATAGTTTTATTCAAGCATGTGTAAACACCCATTGGCCAAAAACGAATTTTATTGATAATATTGAATTATGTACACATCGCATCGTTAAAACCTTCATGGGCCAACAGTATTGGAAAGAGTGTGCCATTCGAAAGTGAAAATTCTAGAATACAAAAACACATCTACTCCCAATAAGCTTCAAATGTTGTATATTATATGGATGTTGAAACATCCTCCCGTCGAAATCACAAAGACGATAAGATCCTGGCTTTTCCTTTCAACAACTATATAGGGCCCTTCCCAGTTCGGAGCCATTTTTCCGAGGTTCTTCTCCTTTGTGTGCAAGAATACTTCTCTCAACACCTTATCACATTCTTTCAAATTTATTCTCTTCATGTTTGAATAATATCTATTCCTCATAAGAGTTTGATAGTGGATTATATTCAAATGAGCTCGAACTCTTTTATTCTCAATCAAATCTAAATTTGCCCTTCGAACTTCATTATTGGATCTATCAGAATATTAATTTATTCTAAAGGATGACATCGTAGATTCTATGGGGCTAACTGCATTCATTCCATATGTAAAAAATATAGGAGTCTCTTTTGTAGCCTCTCTGGGAGTTGTCTTATAAGCCCGAAGCACCTCTTGCAAATAGTTTGGCTATTTTCTTGCTGGCCCCGTCAAATTATACTTCAAGCCATCTGAAATTGTTCTGTTTGTTACCTTTACTTGTCCATTAGCTTGAGGATGAAAAGGCGTCGAAAAACATTGTTGAATTCCTTTAGAAGTGCAAAAAAAAGACATCTTTTTGTTATTAAACCGAGGGCCATTATCTGTTGTAATCCTCCGAGGAACTCCAAAACGACAACAAATGTTGTTCACAATAAACTTGATCACGTTCTTTTCTTTTTTCCCTGATAACGGTTCTGCCTCTGCACACTTTGTGAAATAATCCACTGCTACAATTATCATCCGCCTTCCTCCTGAAAACATCGATAAAGGACCCACCAGATCAATTCCCCATCTATCAAATGGTATCACCTCGATTATAGGCATAAGCGGCATTGCTGGTCTATGAATAGTATTGGCAAATCTCTGACAAGTATCACAACTTCGATGTAAATTCTTAGCATCACTCATGATTGTAGGCCAATAGAACCATGCAAGTAAAACTTATTGTGATAGAGCTTTAAACCCACAATGAGCTGACCCTTCACCATCATGCAATTCTGATAACACCTCTTGTGATTCTTACTTGCCTAAACATCGTAATAATGGACTGCTCAATGAATTTTTGTACAATATTCCATCTAACATTATATATCTGAAGGCTTTACCTCTTAATTTTTTGGCCAACCTTGAATCATCTGGTAATATTCCTTGAGTAAAAAAATTAAAAATATTTGCTCGCCAATCGCCTCATATTATTTCATCTGTAACAAAGGATTCCTCAACACATTCGCATTGTTTAGATTGAGTAACAATTGAAGGATTTTCTTGTAGCAAAATCTAAGAATATTCTTCCTTGTAAGTAATGTTTACTAAAGAGTGAGCCACCATGTTACTCCCTCGATCAATATATTCCACAACAACATTTTCAAACGGAAGCATTAAATTCCGAAGTTCCCAAAGATATAAAATCAAACGATCCTTTCTCGCTTTGGAAAATCCAGATACTTGATTTGTTAATAACTGAGAATCCGTTTACAAGCGTACTGGAAGTTACTCCACAATTTTTTTCCAATCTTAAACCTGCCAAACCAGCTTCGTATTCAGCTTTATTATTTGAAACATGAAAACCAAATTTAATAGATTGAATCATCGCCTCTCCAGTTGGAGCTATTAACTGAACCCCATCATTACACCCTGAAACACTAGATCATTCATCTGTTCGAACAATCCACCTCGAATTTATTAGTACATCTTCTTTACTCTCTTCCACATCCGATCTGCTTGAATGGAATTCAACAAAAAAAAAATCTGCCAATGCTTGCGCCTTTTTATTCCTGTTCGAGGTGTGAACAAATAGTCATAGTCCCCAAACTCTAATGACTACTTGGTTATTCTCCCCGAAATATCAGGTCGTTGTAAAACATTTTTTAAAGGGAATGAAGTTCGGACTTTAATAGTATGAGCTTGAAAATATGGACGCATCTTCCGCGCAGTATTCACCAATGCTAATGCGAATGTTTCTAATTTTATATATCTCTTTTCTGCTGCCACCAAACTTTTACTCATGTAGTATAATGACTTTAGAATTCCTGTATCCTCACTAATTAACACTGCGCTTAGTGAAAAATCTGATACTGCAATGTAAAAAAGAGCTTTTCCCCATTTCAAGGTTTTGACAAAGTTTCTGGTGATGACAACAAATTTTTAATGTTTGTGAACGCTGTCTCACATTACGATGTTCATTCAAACATGCTTGGTCCTCGTAAAACTTGAAAGAAAGGAAAGCATTTGTCAGAAAATCTAGAAATAAATCGATTAAGTGTTGTTAACCTTCTTGTCAGAATTTGCACTTCTTTAATAGATCGAAGAGAATTCATTGTTATCAAGGCTTTCAACTGTTCTGGATCAGCTTCTATTCATTTTTCACTGATTAAAAAACCCAAGAATTTCCCTGACCGAACTCCAAAGGTATATTTTTCAAGATTTAACTTTAACCTGATTCCCCTTAAATTCAAAAAAGCTTCCTCTAAATCATCAAGATTCACTTCATCCTTTGAACTTTTTACCACCATGTCATCGATATATACATCCATATTCCTTTCGATCTGAGTAGAAAAAGCTTTATTTATCAACCTCTGATAAGTGGCTCCAACATTTTTCAATCCAAAGGGCAAAACCTTATAACAGTGCAGGCCCCTATCAGTTATGAAAGTTGCGCATTCTTGATCTTTTGGATCCATTTGAAATTGATTGTATCGTGCAAAAGCGTCCATGAAAGTTAAAATTTTATTGCCTGAGGTGGAATCAATCAACTGATCTATTCGAGGAACAAGAAAGGGATCTTTGGGACAAGCTCGATTCAAATCTGTAAAATCCACACACATTCTCTATTTCTCATTCTTCTTTTTGACCACTAACGGATTTGCCGTCCACAAAGGATACTCTGACTCCCTTATGTATCTGACCTTAGATAATCGATCCACCTCGACAACAATTTCTTCTGCTTTTTCTGAGGAAAACGTTCTTCTATTCTGAATAACTGGCTTCACCTTTGGATCAATAGCCAAGCTGTGGCGAATTACCTCAATTGGTACTCCTGTTACATCCTCTGTCCTCCAAGAGAAGACATCCAAATTAGAAGATAAAAAATTCACCAGTTGTTGACGTATAAGCGGGGTCAATAAGTTTCCAATTCGAAGCACCCTTCCTTTAAAAAAAGTAAACTCCTCAATTTCTTCACTTACCGTTAAAGACCCCGGGGTTTTCCTCGGATCGTCAACCCGTTCTTACAAATCCGAGGGCACCCCTTCTAACTGCTATTCATGAATTAAGTCTTCATTGTTGGATCCTCGGATCCTACAGTGGCGTAACATTCCATAGATACCTTTTGGTCACCTCGAACAACCCCACTCTGATCTCCAACCACATACTTAAAATATAGATGAACTGTTGAAATAACCCCATACATTCTTAAAATCCATGATCTTCCAAAAATAGCATTGTAACTCGTGGGACAGTCCACCACCACAAAAAGTACTTGAACATCCTTCTTAAATGGTCCTTTCCCAGACTTACTTCACCTTCGAATTCTCCAACAACACGAGTTATTACACCCGTGAATCCTATAATTGTCCCATCTAATTGAGAAATCTGAGGTGGGTTTGTCATTCTATCATAAGTGGAATTAAAACGGACATTAGCAGAACTTTCAGTGTCAATGAGCACACGTTAAATTTCGACGCCAGCCACCTCTGCTCCAATAACTACAACATTTTCATGTGGCCCTACTGTACCTCGTAGATCATCCTCGTCAAACAAAATGAAAGGAATAACCTTCTTTTCATACAAATGTGTAGACATCTTCCTTTCAATTTCAGTTTTCAAGTTAACAACATGTTTATTCCTCGAACTATCCGAATTACCAGTCATCAAATCGCCTCCGAAAATGGCTAACGATTCAAAGAATTTACATAAATCCCACACATGCCCCTATTTTATGGGCTTTTCGACTGCTATCAGAAGCAATATGTTCGGATCTTTCTCAACATACTCAGAAGAAGCATCAAATGGTTCAACCTTTGAATCTAAAATCATCAAATTCTTAGCTGGTGCAGCCTTCGAAGTTGATGCAACATTATTCTTCAAACCACTCCCTTGCGACTTTACATAAGTCAGGAGATTTCCATTTTCGATCAAAGTTTGAACCTCTTTCTCCAGAGCAATATAGTCATTGGTATCATGCCCAATATCATCATGATATCTGCAAAATTTGTTGTTCCTTTCCTCCATTAGCCTACTAATTGGAGTTGGCTTTCGAAAATTTACGAAGTTGTTGGTCTTATCCCAAATCACAGCTACATTCTCTGTCAGATCAATATAATACTCTGTTTTGACCCATTTATTTGGCCTCCACCTGTTATAGTTGTTAGATGGAGCGTGATTTGAATATCCACCACTTCGAGGAGGCATATTGTTATTCTTTTGTCTTGCCTGCTAATAACCATTTCCATTCGAGGGCTGCCCTTGGTTATTGGCTGCCTGACTCGAATTATTTGGAGTGTTAACCGGTCCTCTTGGGACTCTAGTTGACTCCTCGACTTTACTCTGATCCTCGACTTGAGCCATCAAAGCTCCAAACGTTAAGGCTCTTCTCTTTGTAGTCTCATTGGCCAGAATCCCTGGCAATAATCCTTGGCGAAAAGCTGCCATCGCCACATTCTCTTCACAGTTATCCAAACTATCTTTGGTCAAAGCAAATCTCTTTGTATAATCCTTCAACTTCTCTCTAAGTGACTGCTTGCATTGAATAATGGTATCTCAATTTGCTCTCATTTCTTTACTCCCTACAAACTGCCTTCGAAATGCAGTATAAAAATCCTTAAAGTTTGAAATGGACCCGCTTGGAATCTGATTGTACCACTTTAGAGATGTTCCGTTAAAAGTCTGTGAAAATGCACGACACACCAGACGGTCGTCATCTTTAAAATTCATCATATAGTTCTTGAGTTATTCGATGTGATCATCGGGATCTTGTATCCCATCGAACTTCTCTACTTTGGAAATGTCAAAACACTTCAGAAGCATTATAAAGCGAATTTCACTTGTCAATTGAGAGTTTCTCAAATCGACACCTTGAACAAACTGATCATTTGTTCCCATTATAACATATAAATTTCGATCAGTCTCAGCATACTTATTCGAAGTGTTTCCTTTGCACCATTTTATATTTGATTTCCTTTTTATATTTCCTCGACTACTCTCTGTCTGATTCCTCTTTCAAAGAACCCCTGTATCTTTTAAAACCCGAAGCTGAGCTTTCAACCTCCTCATCACTAGAGGTTATATACTTCTTCTTATCTTTATTTCCCTTTGCAAGATGAATATTGCTCTTTAAGAGATATAAAACACGCTTTTTATGCTTATTTTTAGCTCGTCGGTCATCACAAGATCGATTAGATTGGTTTCCCATCTCAGTCTTTTATGTTTCTTGCCTAACCTCGAATTTAAGCTTCACCGGGTGGATCTCCTGTTCTTTTTGTTCATACTTTTCATTTAACGCATTTATCTTGTCAAAAAGCTGGTTCATTTGCACCTCAATGTCAGACTGAGTTTGGATCGGAGATGATCCATCAGGCCTATATCCGTCTCTCTGTAAATCATCTTTCAAAGTTTCCATCGCCGATCGAAGCAAAAGATTATTCTCGGGATTCATCGTATTAATTTTGAACAAGAAATACAACAAGATTGTATCAAATTCGAACAATTAAAGTCACTGATTGTTTTTATTCAGTCTCCAGTAGAGTTGCCAATTTGGTGAGTATAGATTTTGCCTTAGTAAATTGTTATAATAGAATTCTAGAGAGATAAAGAGTTAGAGAGTTTTTAGAGAAAGAAAGTTGAAGTACAAATGAGTTCAGTAGAAAAAGTGATCAACCCCTTTATTAGGTTAGCCTTGACCTTTAAACAGAGGAGCCAAGACTTAGCCTTAAAGTGAAATATGTTACAAAAGAGGACAAATTGCTCTTTAGTCCTTAACAATTATACATAATCATAAATGTTCTCTAAAACTTACATTATATATAAACCAGAAATCCCAAATTAGAAACCCCAAACGTGACTTCTTCAGTTGTTCTCCCTTTTCCTTTCTTTATGTCTCTACTGAATCGCGAAAACAAAATTGAAACGTAAATTAGTAAACCCTAAGCCATCGATTTATTCAATTCTTAATCCTTAATCGATTTCAGCCCATGGTGATTCTTCATCCTAACCTATAGGAGTTTGCAGCCAGAATTCGTAAACCCTGAGTGTATCGACATATCCAGTTCTTCATCCTATATAGAAGCCTTCCACTTTCCCCAAAACCCCAAGTCTGTTTCCAGTCGAAGCTCTTTCAGTATGGAAAAACATATTTACAGAAGTGAGTCATTTGATTTTAGTTCTATTTTCATAGATATATAAATACTTAACTTCAGTTGGAATAAAGAGCGAGTTATTTGATGTTGTTATGGGTGGTGAGTATAGATTTTGCCTTAGTAAGTTGTTATAAGAGAATTCTAGAGAGAGGAAGAGTTAGACAGTTTTTAGAGAGAGAAAGTTTACGTACAAATGAGTTCAGTAGAAAAAGTGTTCAACCCCTTTGTTAGTTAGCCTTGCCCTTTTTATAGAGGAGCAAGACTTAGCCTTAAAGTGAAATCTGTTACAAAGTAGGACAAATTTCTCTTTAGTCCTTAATAATTATACATAATCACAAATGTTCTCTAAAACTTACATTATATATAATTTGAGGACTAAACTTACATTATTTACAGTTTAATCCTTAAATTTATATTATTTACAACTTAATCCATAAAATCCTACTTCCATATCCATGGGTGTTATGGTGTTGTTAATGATGTTATGGTGTTTTGCTGGGTATAATTGTGTTGTTCTGGGTTTTTGTTTTTGTTCTGGGTTTAATGTTATTATTCTGGGTTGTTGAAGGTTTAATGGTGTTGCTCTCGGTTTAATGTTGATGTTTAATGATGTTTGTACTGGTGTGTTGAGGCTACTGTTAACGGGTGTATGTTTTTATTTATTTATCTCGGGTGTGAATAACGATGTGTTTGCTGTGAATTACCACTTCGATGACAAATTAACCAGAAAAAAAGTTTGAAGTAAATTGGGGGCAATCGTAGACTTCATTAGCTGCAAAAAAAAATCGAATTTGGAGCTACATTCTATCCATGATTTAACAAAAGCATCAGGAAGAGGAGGACATTTTGTGTTCGCTTACTCGCTGTCGGGTTCAAGAAATTCTCTCAAAATACTAGAGACAAATGGAGACTACTATGAGGTAACAAAAATGATTGGTAGTGATAGGGTAGTGAACATCTTTTCTGATAGGACACACCCTCTAGAACTGATATCTCTAACTAAACTAAGGAACAAAAATTTCATTCCAACTGTCGATGTTGAAGGCGATAGCAGTATGGTTGTAGCTGATAGTTTAAGAATGTTTGATGATAATATATATGTTCACACTGAAAATGAAAATGTTGTTGGTGGTCTAGATACTAAAAATGTGGATGGTGATGTTACTGGCGGTATAGATACTGAAAATGAAAATGTTGATGGTGGTCTAGATATTGAAAATGAAAATGTTGTTGGTGCTCCAACTGTTGATGTGGTAAACGGTGCAGTGGGTGCTTCAAGTGTTGATGTGGAAGACATTGTAGTGAGTGCTCCTACTATTGATGTGGTAGATAGTATAAAGGGTGATAGTGTAGTGGGTGATAGTGTAGTGGGTGATAGTGTAGTTGGTGATAGTGTAGTGGGTGATGTTACACCAGATGGGGATGGTGCTAAGGAAAATGTAGAGGTTGAAGGGGATGGTACAAAAGATGTTGAGGCTGTTGTTGATGGTATAGGTGTGTAGGCTGAAGGGGATAGTACAGATGGTTTGCAGGCTGATGGTGATGGTACAGAAGGTGTGCAGGTTGATGGGGATTGTACATATGGTTTGCAGGTTAATGGTGATAGTATAGAAGGTGTGCAAGCAGATGGAGATTGTATAGATGGTTTGCAGGATGATGGTGACGGTATAGAAGGTGTGCAGGCAGATGGGGAAGGTACATAAGGTGTTGAGGTTGCTGTTAATGGTGATGGGGATTCTAGAAACAGTATTGGGAGAGACAGTGTTGGTGTCAACGACATCGATGACTCGTTCTTTGCGGATATGGACATGTCGCAGTTTGATATTACTGAGCAGTAGGGCTGTCAAATGGATATTTCGGATACGGATCTGCCTATATCCGAATGCGAAATCCAAAATCCAAAATCAATATCTGAATCCGAATTCGAGTCCGAATTTTCCTTAAAAATAATATCTGAATCCGTATCCGACGGATATTATTCAGATATGAATAATATCTGAATCTGAATGTCTGAATTTCCATTAAATGTTTTAACTAAATGTTATAACTATTGGTTGAGCTACATGATTTGACACCTTAGTAGAAATTCATATTCTCATTTCAGATGTGGGATAATGCTAAGAAAAATATACTTATTTTGAAAAGCCACCATCTTTTATAGAAAGTTTGGTAGCAATTCTTTTCCACATTTTAGATGTGGAATAAGAGTTATAAGACTAAAAAAGATGTACTTGTTAAGAAAAACCAGCATATATTTTATAAACAGCTTGGTAGCAACTCTTTTTCCAACTTTAGACGATTCAATATACTAAAGACGTCAAGGATTTTCTGATCAGAAAATCTACTACTACAATCATTGGAAAGTTTAGCGAGGGAATACCAAAGAAGTCAGTGTTAGAAAGCTTCCTCCAAACATTCAAATTCAAGGGAAGTTACAAGTTTACCAGCCATGATTCGAGGCATATATTCATTGATTTCCACTGTAAAGAAGACGTAAGTATGATTTGGTCAAAGAATTTCTGGAATGTGGATGGAAATTACATGAGAATATTAAGATGGGATCTTGATTTTAATACAAGATTTGAGAGCCCAAAGACTCTTGTGTGGATTCGCTTTGAAAGTATCCCAGAGTTTATGTATAACGAAACTGTTATACACGACTTAGCTTCATCAATTGGCCATACATACAAAGTTATTATCCCTGATAATAAATCCGTAATGAATTCCTGCTTTGCTCATGTGGAAGTTGATGTTTCAAAGAGTCTTAAATACAGAACGTGGATAGGATTTGGCTCCAACGATGGCTGTTGGATCAATATAAGCTACAAAAATGTTTCACCTTACTGTAACGTATGCTATCATATTGGGCATAAAGATGTGGAATGTAAAAAGTCTGATAAAAAGAAACAGCAAGGGAAAGATTTTGAAAAGACTGAAAAACAAGACGAGAACATGGAAAGTATCAACACCAAGAATGAAGTTTGGCCGAACATTGAAGACAATGTCAAAGAGGATTTGAATCAGCATCAAAGAACGTCTCAAAATGCTTCAAGTAACATTCAGTCCTTTTGCAAAGTTTATAGAAGGAAACTAAAGTCTGTTATAACAAGAAAAGATAAGGATCCTGAGTTAAAAGATTGTAATGATAACAGAAAGAATGATTCAGGCTAAAAAATGATTCTGTCGAAGATAATATGGAGATCATTGAATCCTTGCACAAGATTGACCAAGACTTTTCTCAAAGTAATAACATTATGGAAGAAAACAAAGTATCTACAGATTGTGAAATCTTGGGTGGTAGCTGTGATGTTTCTCCTAGAAATTCTATTTATGATAGTGATTTCGGTTCAATTATCAGTAGCAAGCTTAAGTCTGAAATGAAAAGAAGAAAGTCCAAGAAGTTCACTGTAAACTCTCTGTCCAAGAAAGGAGAAAAATCAAAACAAAAATCTCTATCAGATAATGATAAAGGTAACTAATTGGAATGCTATAGGTTTGAACAATAAGCCTACTTTGAGAAGGCTCATTTCTATTATTAAAGATAACAAGTCTAAAATTATTTCTATCCAAGAGCCTATGGCTGATGTGAGTAAGATGGAGGATAATTCTTTGGTTCTTGGTTTAAAGAGGTTCACTTCAAACTGTTCTAACAAGGTGTGGATTTTCTGGGATGAGGATGTTGATATAAATGTTCTTTTGGATCATGACCAGTTACTTCACATAGTTGTTACTTATCCAGGGTGTAATTTTAAATTCAACTTTACTGCTGTCTATGCAAAGAGTAGGCGTCTGCTTAGATTAGACCTTTGGGCTCAGATGATTGACATTGCTACTGATGAGTTCAGTTGGATTATAACTGGTGACTTCAATGTTGTTACATGCTCAGAGGATCAAGTTGGTTGTTCTACCTTTGATCATGTTGGTACTGGTGAATTCAATGATACTATTAGACAGTGCAAGCTTGAAGATATTGGGTATATTGGCTCAAGATATACATGGAATAGGGGAACCCGTTGGAAAAGATTGGACAGAACTCTAGCTAATGAAAAGTGGATCAATTGCTTCAATAAAACTCAGGTGTTCCTCTTTTGACCATGCTTTTTTTTAATTCAGTCTAGTTTAATCTTTAATTATAACAATTGCAAAAAGAGTTTTAAGTTTATCAATGCTTGGTCTAATGATAATAGTTTCTTAAGCATTGTGTCTCAGAACTGAAGTATGGCTTGCAAAGGCAATCATGGTCAGGTTTTTTTGTTCAAGTTAAGGAGGCTTAAGAGCTGTCTAAAGAAGTGGAACACTAATACCTTTGGTAATATCTTCAATAAAGTTAAAGACACTGGTGAGGTGGTTAAGAATATGTAGATCTCTCACTTTGAAAATAATAGCAATGACTCTAGAGCTGCCCTCAAAGCCCTCAGAAATGAGGAGAGTTTCTGGCACAAAAAATGCTATAATGCTTGGCTTAGAGATGGTGATGGGAATACCAAGCTTTATCATGCTTATGTGAATAAGAAGAAAAGAAGGAATAGCATCAAAGAGATAAAGGTTAATGGTGTTTGGATTGATGATCATATTGAGTTTGCCAATTCTGCTGAATCTTTTTTTTAAAACATCTTATCTTCCGAGTCTTTCTCTAATAGAGATGATGAAGCTCTTCTTATGCAGGATGACATTTTCTATAACGTCCCTAGCCTTGTTAAGGATGATGACAATGCTTCCATTACCAGGCACACAAATAAATATGGAATTTGGAGTGTTATTGCTAAGATGAAAAATGATAGTGCTGCTGGTCTAGATGGTTTCAATATATTTTTCTTTAAAGTTTGTTAGTCTATCATCTGCAATGATCTCTGTAATGCATTTAATGCTTATCTTTCAGGTAGTAACATTCCTGATGGAGTCTTTGCTACAGGCATATGCCTGATTCCTAAAGGCCCAAACACTGTTGCTCGGAACAACTACAGACCGATAAGTTTGTGTACTATGTTCAATAGAATATTTTCATATTTAATAAACTCTCGTTTAGCTAATATTATGCCTAACATTGTATCCAAGATGCAGGGTGCCTTTGTTAAAGGGAGGTCATCCATGAAAATATCTTAATCACTAAAGAGATGATTCATGACTTAGACAGAAAGCCTAAAACATGCAATGCTATTATTCAACTTGACATGACAAAGGCTTTTGATAAGCTTTCTCATGCCTTTATCTTAAAACTTCTATCATGTTTTGGGTTTTCTGAAAACTGCATATCTTTAATTAAAAACATGATTATAAATTTTCATATTTCAGTGCTTATAAATGGATCTGTTAATGGGTATTTTAAGCAGAAGCAGGGGCTTAGGCAAGGAGATCTTTTGTCTCCTAGCCTGTTTATCTTAGCTGAGGATGTCTTACTTAGAGGGATCTACAATCTCTTCAACAAGAATAAATGCCTTCACTATGATGCTAGGTAAAATTTCTTGGTGCCTTGTCTTGCCTTTGCAGACGATGTTCTGATCTTCACAAACTGCAAGCCTATCTCTATTGCCTTGCTGTGCTCCCTCCTTGATAACTATCAGCTTGTCTCTGGTCAGACTGTTAACAAAAAGAAAACAAAATTGATCATGTCCAGAAAAGCAAACCAAGAAAGCACAAATAACATCAAGATCAAGACTGGTTTCAACAATGATTCTTTGCTTTTCAATTACTTGGGCATCACGATTGCTAGAAATAAGAGAGGGAAGTATTTTTCATCTCTTCTTGATAAATTGTAGGATAAAATAGGGGATTGGGACTTAAATAATTTGTCTTTTGGGGGTAGATTAACTTTAGTAACTAATGTCCTAATGCATATTATCTATTATTGGATGCTTAATACTTTGCTCCCTAACAATATCATAAAGAGAATTGAATCTTACTTTGACAAATTCTTGTGGAGATCTAAATATCAGACTAAAGCAATCCACTGGTCTACTTGGAACCAGCTTTGCAGGCCTTTTTCTGAGGGAGGTCTAAACACTAAATGCCTAAAAGATATTCAGTTAAAATTTTCTTACAAACTATGGTTTCTTTTCAGGAAAAATAGTAGCCTTTGGTCTTCTTTGATGCACAAGATCTACTGCTCTAAAACGCATGCCATAAAGACCATTTGCAAAACAACTGACTCGTCTGTTTGGAAAAGGCTTTCTTTAATCAAAAGGGAAGCTGAGAAGAACATTAAATGGAGTCTTGGGAAAGGTCATATGGACTTTTGGCTAGAGTACTGGCACGATAAACCCCCTCTGATAAGTGATCCTAACTCCCAAAACTGGTTTCTAAATGCAAGCGTTAACTCTTTTTAGAAAAGCAATAAGTGGGACTTAACTGGTCTTCAAAACTTTATTTCTGATGAAAGAATTACTCATATAACAAATTATAAAGTTGATTCTGAAAATATTGATAAAATAATTAGGAATCTTTCAAAAAACCAGGAATTTGACACTAAGAATACTTGGGAAAGCCTTAGGCAAACCTATACTAGGTCTGATCTCTTTAACAAGATTTGGAGCCCTTCTATCCCTAATAAGTTCTCTTTTATATGTTAGAAACTTCTTAAAGGTTACATTCCTATTGAAAATATCATCATGAAGAGGCACACTCAAATGGATTCAAAGTGCCAATTCTGCAACATCTGCGAAGAGAAAAACCATCTATTTGTCAGCTGCTGCTTTGCTTGGCAGCTATGGAACTATTTTTTTCCCATGAAAATGCATATTTTATTGATGTTAAAGATAAAATCTACAAATGTTAATACTACAATTTATGAGCTAGTAGCTCATTGTGTACAGATGAAATGTTAATAGAGAACAAATTTTTCTACACCTCCCTATATTCAGTTTGGTGTCTTCATCTACAAGCATATTTCTCCAACTTGAGTTTAGGCTTGTATTCGCCTCTTGTGTCCTTCTATCCTTAGCAATCTCTCCCTTGTGTCCTTCCATCCTCAGCAAGCCTCCTGGATTACTGAACCTGCAATCATAAACATTTGTAGTCAAGTTTTTCAACTTGCTAACAGATTAGTATATAATAAGTTAACTTAAGAATACCTAATGTGTCCTAAACCTATAGAATCTAACATTAAAATGGCAGAAAGATCATTAAAAGTGTGACTTGTATGTATTGAAAAGCTATTCTTTATTTTGAAAGCATGTTTTGCTAACCAAATTTTGCTCTCTATATACATGCTTGACTGTCATTTGAGATGTAATCAGTTGTCTACAACATAATAGACTCTTTTCTAAATACCAAGGATACTGACCAGATGCCAACATGTTAAATAGAGCTAGACAGTCTATTTTAATATCTACAAACTTAAGTTGAGCCTCTTTAGAGTAGGTTAAACCACTTAATAGACCAATTATTTCAGCTCCTATAGGAGAACTTTTACCTATCACATTTCCTTTAGCCATTACTAAGTTTCCTAAATCATTTCTTACTATAAAACCAAAACTAGATTCACCATTAACTAATGTAGAACCATCACAGTTTAATTTGAGATGATTACACACAGGCTTATTCCACTTAACATACATGAAAGGTTTGGATAACTTTACATGATTACAACAACCTAACTGTTTAGCTATATGAAAATCAGGGGACCAATGCTTTCTAGATAATGCAGATGCTAAGTCTAATGATGTAAGCATGAGTAAGACCTGATTCACAATCTGTTTATGAGATGTAGAAATGTTGCTATGTTTATATTTATTCCTAGCCTTCCAAATGTTCCATACTATCATAGTTGGCAATATTGTCCTAATATGAACTATTTTAGAAGTGGACAGAAACCAGATGTTAACAATATGATTAATGGTCATATGTTTACCTATGCTAATGTTAAATTTATCAGCAAAAAAACACCATACAAACCAGGCAGTATCACAGGACACAAACACATGCTGCAAAGATTCAATGTTATGACAATGTACACATTTAGATGCTAACTGAAAAACTTTAGATTGAAGGACAGTATCAATGCTAATAAGATTATTTAAGACTCTCCAAAGACTAAAAGAACATTTTTTAGGAGAAAGGTTATTCCATATTTTATCTTTGATTATAGATGATGGATGCTTCTGCCTTATTTCTATAACTGTATCCTTTATTTTGAAAGAACCATCAGAGGACAATTTCCAAATAATAGAATCCATTACATTATGATTTATCTGTGTCTTAATGATTGTATTAACATATTGTAAAGGTAAACTGCTTTGAAGTTTAGATATATTCCAAGTGTTATTAGAAATTTATTCTTTAACTTTTGATTGCTGATAATATTGTGAATTAACATCTGTTAATAAAATTAAGGGTTTCAAATCATTCCATTGATCTAACCAAAAGTCTACATTACCCTGACCAATCTTCCACCCAATATGCTTTTCAGCCTCTCTTCTATTCTCAAGCATTCTCTTCCAAATTTTTGAATCAGTATTCTTTATAATAGCTTGTAAAGGATGTATATTATTACAATACTTAGAATGAAGGAATTTTGACCATAGAGACTTGTTATTTCTAAAGTAAAACCATAGTTTAAAAGCAAATGCAGACTGAATATCTTCTATACTTCTAAAGTTGAGACCATTTTCCTTAAATGGTTTACATAAATTTGTCCAACTAGACCAAATAAAACTTATGTTACTTTCATTATAACCCCAAAGAAACTTATTTAACAATTTATTAATTCTAGTTATAACTTTTAAAGGCAGTTTTGTGGATTGCAAATAATAAACAGGATAAGACATAAGTACAAAATTGGTTAAAGTAATCTTACCACCAAAAGAAATATGCTTCGAATTCCATTCATTTATCTTATTTTTAACCTTATATATTAAGCATTCAAAATGTTCAGCAAAGTTATTAGAATGAATTGGAATACCTAAATATGTAAAAGGCAATTTAGAAAGTTTAAAACCTAAGTAGTTTTTAAGATATTCTAATTTGTTTCTACTCATTTTTTAAGAAGCTAAAAAGGTTGTTTTATCTTTATTCAGCTGTTGACCAAATAGGTTTTGATACAAGTCTAAGAAAATAGATAAGTTCTTAACACTAGATAATGAACCATTCAAGAATAGATAGCTTTGGAACTATTTCAGCAGCCTGTTTAATGTTAAGACAGGTAGGCATATGGTTCTTCCTCATATCCTTTATTCCTGGTTTTAGTTTTCAAAAAGCAAACGACATATCTATCATATCATTCCTTAAGTCATATACTGGGTCATATGGAGAAACATAAACTGGTCTAAGTTCTCTGGTACTCCTGATACTATCAAAAAGGCTATTGACAGAATAACTTTCATTATCAAAGGCATGGATATCTCTAATATGCTATCTAACAAGCTATGGTCTAATGCTTATAACGCTGGTGTATCTCTAGGTTGTAGTTCAATTATCAACAGAAAGGTCCCAAAATACCTTAGATGGATTGCTCCGAATCCAGGAAGGATGAAGCTCAACGTCGATGGCTCGTGTAACAGCCATGGTAAAACTAGCACTGGAGTTCTGATAAGAAATTCTGATGGTCACATTCTACTTGGCTCAGGAACACTCTTGGGAAAATTGAACCCCCTCTTTGCTGAGCTGAGTGCCCTTATTGAAGGCCTGATAACCTGCAAAAAAAGAATTGGACTGATGTTGATGTTGAATCAGATAGTCTGATTTTGATCAATCTCATTGCTAATAGGAAGAAGGCTTGGTACCTGAAATCTTCTCTCGGCATCTGCAGATCGTTGATTCACCCAAGAATGACGATAAAGCACATCTCTAGAGTTCAGAATCAGTGCTCCGATTGGGTTGCAAAAACTGTGTTAAATTCGAAAAAGAATATTCAATTTTCTAATCCTCCGAACGAGTTACGCAGCTTTGCACTTCTTGAAAGTCTGGGTATTGGTTTTGTTATCTGAGAGGGTGTGAATGTAGAAGAAGAAGCTCGATTTAAAATTGGAGAAGACGAAGGCGTTATAGTGCTTGCACTTTAGTCCTTAGCTTTTGTATTCTCTCTAAATTGGTCCAAAACTTTCGTATATCAGATATTTCGAATACGGATATGTCTATATCCATATCCGCTATTTTTGGATACGAATTCGGATATAGATATTATCCGTTTTCTTTCGAATATGGATATTATCCGTTTTCTTTTGAATACGAATATTATCCGTTTTCTTTCGAATACATATATTATCTATTTTTTTCGGATTCGATATTGAATATTTCGGTCGGATATCAATTTTTCGGATTTTTTAGACAGTCCTATTGAGCAGCCTCAACCTGCTCACACGAAAGATAATGAACCTGGTTATGATGACAGTATGAGTGACGACAGTAGTTACACTCTAGAACCATACAACGAAAGTGAGACCGGTGTCGATGGATATGATACAAACAATGATTTGAATGACGACATTAGCTCAAAAGAAGAGTATGTCAGCAGTGATAATTTGAAAAGTCCTGAAGATTTTGTAGATGAATCTAGGAGATCGAGGAAAAGGAAACAAAGGTTGAGAAGTTTCAGGATGCCGAAGAAATTAGGTTCCTTGAGTTGGAGATGGGAGTCGAGTTTGGTTCATCGCGACATTTTAAAGATAGTGTTAGGCAGTATGGAATCAAACAGAGACACAACATCAAGATGTACAAGAATGATAAACAATGTTGCTCATTCAAATGCACTCAAACCAACTGCAAGTGGTATATTTACGCAAGTAACAGAGGTTGCGAACCAGTATAGAAGATCAAAATATTCTTGGATGAACACCAATGTGCGCCAACTAACATGAATAGGAATATTAAAAGTTATTGGCTGGGAAAAGACTACATTAGTAGGTGGCAGACAGACTCAGATTTGTCGATCAAGAGTTTAATCGCGGATGTAAACAAAGAATACTTGGTGAAGATTGGTATATGCAAGGCTTATAGGGCAAAATCAAGGGCACTTAATCTCATTATGGGAGATGACTTGATTCAATATTGAAAATTATGTCAATACATCCATGAGATGCTAAGGAGTAACCCAGGGTCGACGATTGTAATCAAATGTCAGCAGTCAGTATTCGAACGGGTGTATGTTTGTTTAGATGCGTGTAAAAAGGGATTCAGTTTTGGATGCAAGCATGCTCTCGTGTTGGATGGTTGTTTCTTGAAATGTTCTTTTAGAGGACAATTGTTAGTTGCGGTTGAGGTGATGCTAATGATCAGATGTATCCCATGGCTTGGGCTATAGTGGAATTTGAAAATAGATAGAGTTGGGAACCTATAAGCTAATTCAAAAAGGTCTTGTTATTGCGTTGGTTGCCTTGTTCCCTAATTCAGAATAAAGGACCTGTGCCAGACACCTATACACTAATCTGAAAAAAAATGTTCCCCAGTAAAGAAGAACACCACCTATACGCTAATCTGAAAAAGACACTATTGTGGAAGAGTTTGAGTACCATATGGAGGAAATGAAGAGATGCAACCAAGCAGCATACAATTGGATGTTTGAGAAACCTCAATCACGATGGACAAGAGCACATTACGATGCGGGAAACAAATGTTTCATGCAGACTAGTAATTTGGCTGAAACGTTTAATTCTGTTATCCTAGATTACAGAGGAAAATGGGTGATCAGTCTATTTGAGGGGATTAAAGAACAAACAGTTGCTCATATAGTAAAGAAACAGAAACAGTTAGCGAAGTGGGATTATAAGCTCTGTCCGGTAATCCAAAAGAAACTGAACAAGATTATAAAGATCGCCGGTAACTGTTACATAGACGAAACTGGTGGACCGAGTACCAGGTTAGAGAAGGAGCAAACCAGTTTGTGGTGGATTTGGAAACGCGGGATTGTGCGTCTAGAAAGTGGCAGCTCTCGGGAATTCCTTGCTGCCATGCTGTTGCGGCAATATTTTTAGCTGAGCAAGATCCAATTGATTACGTGGCTGATTGTTATCATGTTGCAACACAGAAGAGGATTTATTCGCATACAATTAACCCTATTAACAGGCCTATGTTGTGGCCTTCAAACCCCTATGAACTGATCAAAACTCCTCCAGCAAAAGTTGTTCGAGGCAGACAGCAAACTGCAAGAAGGAAAGATCATTCCAAAATAGTCCAACCACCATCGGCTGTTGAACCAAGTAGAACAAGGTTGTCGAAGAAACATAACACCGGTAGATGCGGTATTTGCAAGTCCATTGGACATAATCGTCGTAAGTGTCCAACAATAACCCCATCAGCTCAAACCAACAATAAATCAGCTCTTTGTGGGTCACAAACAGCTCCACGCAACATTCCAAATCCACCTCCTCCAACCCATACTCCACCACCTGCAACAAATACTCAATTGCCTCCAACCATTCTTACACCACTTCCATTCCATACTCCACCACCTTCAGCCAACTTTCCTCCAGCTACAAGCAATAATCCACCACCTCCAAGCAACATTACAACAGCTCCATCCAACACTCAATTAGCTGGAGGGTCAAACTACAATCTAATAATTGTAAGTACTTCCTAATTGCAATATTATTATTACTAACAAGATTTTATCATTGGTGTAAATAACTAAGTTAGGGTCCGTTTTACAACAGGTGAGAAGGGGTGGAGTTGAGAATCAAACTTTCATGGCTGATGTAAGTGTGGTGCATTATATTTTTATAGTACTGCTTGATACTGGCTGCATAAATCTGCTTGTTTAATCTTGGATGCTGATTGTAATGTACTACTGCTTTATTGGGCTTGTGATAAACAGTTGTTAATTTAGTTGCTTTATGGGCTTATTGTGACTGTTCTCAGTGTGGGCTTGTTAATTTTAGTTTTTGGTCGGCTTTCTGTGAGTGTTATGAGTGATGGTCAATAATGGTTGTTGAATGGGCTTGTTGTGAGTGTTGTACCACTTCTTTATAATTTTAATTTTGTTATTTTCCTTGCTTTGAGTATTGTGATTGTCTTGGGATGTAGCACTGTTTTAAAAAGAATAGTAGTGGGCTTCACTATAGACTGTATACAGTGTACATATATAGAGTTAGGCTTATTGAGTGTTCCACCTACTTATTGTTGGTTGCTGGTCCCATTAGTTGGTCTATGGTCTGATTAGTTGTTGGTTGCTGGTCTATGTATTAATAAAGTCTTATTGAATGATTGCAGGACACTATCATATACTGTGTTGATAGAAGAGACCACTCACGTGGTAGATAATTGGAGAAATAAAAAGTTGTCCAAACTGTAAGATTCTCAACCTAGTTTTATTAAAGTTTATATGTATATAGTATTGCAGGTGGAGGCAGCAATGTTTATATGTATATAGCTTTATTAAAGTTGTCCAATGGTTAAATTGATTTGTATTATATATAATAGGAAGCAAGCGGTATATTTTCTTCCCAGAATAGCATAACCTCTCCTCACACTTGTTGGAAAATAACATGTGAAATGAAGATATTTAAAGATGCACAACAAGCTCTGTCAAACCTTAAGAAGAGAAAGCTAATGTAGTCCTGTTTTTTAGTCGTTAACGGATGGTTAAACTAATATGGTGCTGTTTTTTGTAAACATTTGAATGGGACTATTATGTGGTGTTTTTTGTAATCATGTGAATTTTTAATCCAATGTAGGTACTGTTTTTTGAATCATGTGAAGGGTTAGACTAGTATTGGTTTTTTTGTAAACATTGGATGGTTTAATGTAATAAAACATGAAATGTATTTCTTTTTAATTTATGATGTAAGTAATGCATTCTGGTTCACTTGATTTCGTATATTTTTATAGATTTTTATTTTCAAGAAGTTTGTAGATTTATGATGTAAGTAAGTCACATTAAAATATTTGTAGATTTTCAAGCTGGTTCACGTGATTTTCAAGCTGGTTCACGTGATTTTCAAGCTGGTTCACATGATTTTGTAGATTACAGGTCATATTAAAAATTAAAAGTCTTAACAAATCACAAGTAACGAATACACTAATATGTCACATATACAGGCATCAACAAACCATTTGTTGAAGCCATTACACTCATAATACTGGTTATAAGACTTAACAAGATAAAAAATACACAAGATCAACAAGACTTGTAGAATCATACATTATCATTGAAATAAGAAACAACCATCCAGCAATTACAAGTTTTTGTTTCTTAACCCTATTGTAAGACTTAAGCCAACTGATAACAATCACATAAAAATTACAGTGGCTAACTAACCATAAGAAATCAATCCAAATACAATTATACTCCCTACCAATACAAACAGAAAAATAATAATCTTCTTCATCATTTCACAATCTGCTTCCATTCTTGAAACCCTCTTCAACAGTCTGTTGATAACAGGTTGTGACCCATGGTTAATTGAAGGATAAATCCACCAAAAATAACGACACTGCCCTCCTCTTTACAAAATCACGGTTTAAAGGAAGATATTTACTAACTCAGTGTGATATTTACTAACTCGTAAAATGTATATGAATAACAAACTTACACCAAATTGCTACACCCAGTGAATCTTCTTCCTCGATTTGGATTGGTCGAAGCAGTGCATGTGACACTGGGTAACCCGCATTCACAAATACCATCACCACAAGAGTTAGCAGAGGCTCTTGAAACACTGGAGGAAGACATTTTAATTCTAGGGCTTCGAGTGGCTGAAGTAAAACGATGGGTTTTGGTGATGGAAAGAAGAAGAACTGAGATGGAGACTTGGAATTAGGGTTTACAAAATTTGGTAAATGGACTGAATATAGATAGACAAATGGGAGAAAGAGAAGAAATAAGAGAATAAATGGGGAAGAACAGACTGTGTCGATGAAATTAGGGTTAATTGGGGACTGTGTGATTTACTTGGCTATTTGGATAATTAAACGATCTCGGGTTTGGGTTATATTATATTGGGTTGGATTGGGTTCTATTAAAATAAGCTGGGTTGGGTTAGGTTTATTTAGGGTCGACCCGGTCCAAGTAGGGTAAAAGGTGAAAATAAATGGTAAATGGTTAAATTTTATAGTAAATGGTAAATGTGATGTAGTTTCTTACATGGCGTATGATGTGGCATTGGCAGGGGCATTATTGGCCTAAATTGTGGGGACCAAACTTGCAACCAAAGTAAGGGACACGTGTCAGTTTCTTAGGCTTCACATGTGCGGGGGGGGGCAACTTTGAAAATTTCTGGAACGAAGGGGATGAGTGGAAGTCAAAATTGAAGGAATGGGAGTAGGTTGATACAAAGGGTAAACATAGGGTACTAACACTGATATTTAGCCTATTGGACGTAGTACTTCGACTAGAGTGCATTTATTGAAAGTGGCACTTCGAATATCATAGTGCATTTATTGGACGTAGCACTTCGAATATCACAATGTATTTATTGGACGTAGCACTTCGAATATCACAGTAGCACTTCGAATATCACAGTGCATTTATTAAACGTAGCACTTCGAATATGGTTGTTTCTTCGAAAAGTGTAATAAACACTTCAGATCATTATACTCTTGATCAACCTCAAAGATGACCAGTCTTCGATCAGTTATCAAGATAGTTTAAAAAACACTTATAAACAACCATTGGCCAAAATGCATTTTATTAATAATGTTGAATATGCACATAGCGCATCGTTAAAACCTTACTGGGCCAACAGGGTAGGAAAGAGTGCGCTTTTCAACCAAAAGAAACAAATTCAAAATACAACATATCTATTCCCAATATAACTTCAGATGCTGTATATTTCATGGATGCTGAAGCTTCCTCCCCTGACTATCACAAAGACGATAAGATCCTGGCTTTATCCTTTCAGTAACCACATAAGGTCCTTCCTAATTCGGGGTCATTTTTCTGAGGCTCTTCTCCTTAGTATGTAGAAATACCTTTCTCAAGACTTTATCACCTATTTTAAACTCTCTTCTTTTTACCCTCGAATTGTACCGATTCCTCATAAGAGTTTAATAATGTATTACGTTTAGATGAGCTCGAACTCTTTTCCCATCAATCATATCTAAAGTTTCTCTTTTAGCTTTATCATTGAATTTTTCAGAATATTGAGTTATTCTAAAAGATGGCATCGTAGATTCCACAAGGCTGACAACATCCATTCCATATGCTAAAGCAAAGGAGTTTCCGTAGTGGCTTCCGTAGGAGTTGTTCGATAATCCCAAAGCACTTATTGCAAATAATTTTTCCATTTCCCAATTGCCCTTGTCAAATTCTTCTTCAAACCATCTAAAATAGATATGTTCTTCACCTCGACTTGTCCATTTACTTGAGGATGAAAAGGTGTTGAGAAACATTGTTGAATTATTTCGAAACGCCGAATGAAGTCATTTCTTTATTATTAAACTGAGGGCCATTATCTGTAGTAATTCTCGGAGGCACTCCAAAACGACAACAAATATTGTTTATAATGAATTTAATTACATATTTTTCTTTTATTCCAGATAACGGTTCCGCTTCAGCCCACTTCGTATAATAGTCTACTGCAACAATTATCATTTGTCACCCTCTAGATGCCATCAACAAAGGTCCCACTAAATTAATTCCCCATCTATCAAATGGTATGGGTTCCATAATAGACACAAGTGGAACTGCCGGCTTATGAATAGAATTAGCAAACCGTTGACAATTATCACAGCTTCGAACCAAATTTTTTATACCGTTCATGATCGTAGGCCAATAGAAACCCACAAGCAAAATTCGACGAGATAAAGCTTTAAATCCACAATGAGCTGACCCTTCTCCATCATACAATTCTGATAAAATCTCCTGTGACTCTTACTTACTCAAACATCGTAATAATGGCATGCTTAAGGATTTTTTATATAAAACTCCTTCCAAAACTATGTATCCAAGAGCTTTGCCTCACAATTTCTTAGCCAAATTCTCATCCTCAGCCAATGTTGCTCGAATCAAAAAATTTAAAATATCATCTCGTCAACCGTCTCAGACTATATCTATGGTGACAAACAATTCCTCCATATAATCACAATGGTCTGCCTGAGTCAAAATTGAAGGACTTTCTTGTAACAATATCCAAGGGTATTCTTCCTTGTAAGCAATATTTGCTAACGAATCAGCCATTGTGTTATTTCCTCGACTTATGTGTTCCACAACAACATGATCAAATAATAAAATTAAGTTTTGAAGCTCTCGAAGATACAAAATTAAACGATCCTTTTTAGCTTCGGACTTTCCAGACACTTGATTCACTATTAACTAAGAATCCGTCTCTAACCGCACTGATGTTGCTCCACATATTTTTCCAAGTCTCAAACCAGCCAAAGTAGCTTCATATTCAGCTTCTTTATTCGAGGCGCGAAAACCAAATTTAATAGACTGAAGCATCGGTTTTCCAGATGGAGCAATTAACTAAACTCCAGCGTTGCATCCCAAAACACTTGATCCGCCATCTGTTCGAATAAGCCATGTCGAATTCGTTGGTAAAATATCCTTACTTTCTTCAATGTTCGATCCACTCGAATAAAATTTAACAAGAAAATCTGCTAAATCTTGAGCTTTAATCGCAATTCGAGGAGTGAATAAGATATCGTTATCTCCCAACTCTACCGACCACTTGGTCATCCTCCCCGAGATATCAGGACTTTGCAAAATATTTTTCAAGGGAATTGAAGTTCAAACTTCAATGGTATGATCTTGGAAATAAGGGGACATCTTTCTAGCAGCTACCACCAATGTTAATGCCAACTTCTCGAGCTTCAAATACCTCTTTTCTGCTGCCACCAAACTTTTGCTGACATAGTACACCGACTTTGGAATTTCTGAATCTTCGCTTATCAATACTGCACTTACTACAAAGTTCGATACCAAAATGTACAAAAAGAGCTTTTCTCCACTTCTAGGCTTTGATAATATTTCTGGTGATGATAACAAGTTTTTTATGCTTGTAAGCGCTTCTTCACAATCCGAAGTCCACTCAGACCTTTTTGGCCCTCGCAACACTTGAAAGAAACAAAAACATTTGTCAGAAAATCTAGAAATAAATCTATTAAGTGGGGCTAACCTTCCTGTCAAAACTTGCACTTATTTAATCGTTCGAGGTGAATTCATTGCTACCATCGCTTTCAATTGTTATGGGTCAACTTCTATTCCTCTTTCACTGATAACATAACCCAAAAACTTCCCAAATCAAACTCCAAAAGTACACTTTTCATGATTAAACTTTAATCTTATTGCCCTTAGATTCAAAAATATCTCCTCTAAATTTTCCAAATCTGCATCGTCCACCAAGATTTTAACTACCATACCATCGATATATACCTGAGTGGAAAATGCTATATTCATAACCTCTGATAAGTAGCTCCGACGTTTTTCAATCCAAAGGGCATAACCTTGTAACAATGCAAACCCCTATCAGTAACGAAGGTAGTGCATTATTCATCCTTCAAATTCATTTGGATCTGGTTATATCCTGCATAAAGCATCCATGGCAGTTAATATTTTGTTTTTCGAAGTAGAATTAATCAGCTGATCTATCCGAGGAACAAGAAATGGGTCTTTAGGACAAGCTCGATTTAAGTCTCTAAAATCGACACACATTCTCCACTTTTCGTTCTTCTATTTGACCACAACTGGATTCGGTGTCCATAAGGGATAATGTGACTCCCTTATATGCCCAACCCGAGATAAACGATCCACTTCGGAAATAATTTCTTCTGTTTTTTCTCATGAAAATGCCCTTCTTTTTTGAATTATCGGCTTCACCTTCGGATTGATAGACAAACTATGACATATAACCTCGATCGGCACACCTATCACATCCAACGTTTTCCAAACGAAAACATACAAATTATAAGACAAAAACTCTAACAGTCGTTGACGTAAAACTGGGGTCAATAAGGTTCCTATTCGAAGTACTTTTCCCTCTGGAAAAGTGTACTCCTCAATTTCTTCACTTACTGTTAAAGACCTTGGGGTTTCCCGTGGATTGTCAACCCTTTCTTCCACATACGAGGTCAACCCCCCTGACTGCTATACATTTATTATATCTCCACTGTTGGATCCTTGGATCCAAAGTGCAGTGGCATAACACTCTCTTGTAACTTTCTGGTTGCTTCGAACGACCCCTACACGATCCATGTACTTAAACATTGGTGTACTGTCAACACAACCCCATACATTATGGACAACCAAGATCTTCCAAAAATAGAGTTGTAACTTTTTGGATAGTCCACCACCATAAAGAGAACTTGGACCTTCTTCTTGAATGGTTCTTTACCTAAACTCACCTCCCCCTCAAATTATTTTGTAACCCATGTTGTCACACTAGTGAATCTAATGATCGTGCGCTCTGACTAAGTAATTCGAAGAGGATTACGCATTCTGTCATAAGCTGCTTTGAAAAGGACATTTGCAGAGTTGCATGTATCTATAAGCACGCGTCTAATTTGAACTCCAGCCACCTCTACCCCAATGACTACTGCATCCTCGTGCGGCCTTGCAGTACCCCGCAAGTCGTCCTCATCGAACAAAATAAAAGGAATATCCTTCTTGCCATATAAATGATTGGACATCCTCCTTTTAATTTGAGTTGTCAAATTGATAACATGTCTCTCCCTGGAACCATCAGTAGTTCTAGCCATTGAATCGCCTCCAAAAATGGCCAATGAGTAAAACAAATCCTACACGCTACGAACATGTCCTTTCTTTACAGGCTCTTCGACAGCCATCAAAATCAACCTATACGGATCCTTATCCAAGTATTCTGAAGCTGCATCGAACATATCAACCATTGAATCTAGAATCAAAAAATTCTCAGCTGGCGCATTTTGGTTGGCAGGTTGTGAATTCGATGCCAGATTTTTCGATGCATTTCCCTATGATTTCACATAAGTAAAAAACTTTCCATTTTCAATCGGAATTTGAAATTCTTTTTTCAATGCAATGCAGTCATTTGTATCACAACCAATGTCTTTGTGAAATCTATAAAATTTATTGTTCTGCTCCTCCCTTTACCTATTAATTTGAGATGGCTTCCTGAAATTCACGAAGCTCTTATTTTTGTCAAAAATTCCAGCCACACTCTTGCTTGTCTTTCTTTCCTTTCCGAGAAGAATAACGCTCTTTTGAAGCTTTGAAGTGCACTTTCTTGTGTTCATTCCTAACATGTCGACATCTGTGCAAGATCGATCAGATTGGTTTCCAATTACAGTTTACTCATTTACTTGTCTCACTTCGGACTTTAACTTTTCTGAGTGAATTTCTTGCTCTCTTTGCTCGTATTTCTCATTTAGCGCATTTATTCTGTCTAGGAGCTAGTTTATATGCATTTCTATATCAGATTGAGTTTGGATCGAAATGGATCCTTCTGGTCTATTTCAATCCCTTGTAAATTTTCTCATAGTATTTCAATTGCTGATCGAACCAACGAGTTGTTTTCAGGATTCATTGCAAATTTTCAAGATCGTTTTTCAGAGTTAACATAATTCAAACTAGTAGAAAAGACACTCATTGTCAGTTTTCCCCAGTGAAGTCGCCAATTTGGTGAGTTTGATTATTTAGGATTGTTTTAGTAAACGAGTGAATAAGTGTTCTAGAGAGAGAAAATGAAAGTATACAAGTGATCTAATCTCATCAAATCAACCCCTTTATTAGTTTAGCTTTGCCTTTATATAGAGGCGCAAAAACTTACCTTAGAACTGAAAATAGTTACATAAAAAAGGTAAATTGCACTCTTAGTCGTTGGCTAAAAGACATAGTTACGAAACCCTCCTCTTACTTTACCAAGTGTTACATGATACTTTTATTATTTAAAATTTAGTCTCTGAATTTCTATATCCTCATCATAAATGAATTCCAAATCCTAAACTAGAATGTTAGGGGTATTGGGAATAAGGCTACTACAAATACCTATTATATATAGGATAGTTCAACCTTTTTAATAAAATAAGCAATCAACCTTCTCTTATGTGTTATTATAGCTCCAATTCTAACACAGGAAACATCACACTCAACTTTAAAATACTCTAAGAAATCCAAAATGCATCATTAACTAGTTATATAAACCTTGTTGTGCTTTAAAAACAGTTTTCCATTAATCTTCGTCTTTCATGCGAATATGGTGATAAGAACTCTTAGGACCCATCTTAGAAAACTAAAAAAACCATGCAATTCACCCATCATATAATACAAATGAGTAATGTGATGTAGATATTTTTACCATAACGTTGTTGATGACTCTACAACCAACACATATCCTCTAAGTCTCATCATTTTAGGAACTAGCAGAACTGGAATAACATATGAGCTCATGCTTTCTCGGATGTGCCTCTTCTTCATAAGCTCACCAACTTGCCTTTGCAACCACTTGTCTCATCCTTATTCATTCTATAAGTTGGCCAGTTATGAAGTAATGTTCCTGGTATAAAATCAGTGTGATGCTCAATCCCGCTAATTGGTGGTAAACCATAAGGGATTGTTTTTGGAAAATTATAATCAAAATACCAAAGCAAAGAAACAACAAAACTATAAAAAAATAATAAGATAATGATCTTTAGAGTTTAAAATTGTCTCTTTGTACATAAGTAAAATCATTGGAAATTTTGAAAACATTTATCTCTTAATCTTACGAGATCTCACACATAAATTTTTGTTTTTTCTCACGAGGTTAATCTCTCAAACATTTTTTGTATTTTCTCAAACTCTCACTATCTTTTGGTGGTAAGTGTTTGGGTAACTTGTTGATTATTGTGGTCCTATTTATTTTAACAATATTAGATCTTGACAAAACTCACGTGATGCTAAAAAAACAATTGTGACATTCTTTTCTTTGTATCCAAATAAATGTGTGTGTAACCATCATGATTCACATGTAGTCAAATTTCTATGATATTCTTAATATTATATGACCTATTTATATTAATACAACATCACCTAACATATTGTATTTATATTACCCAGTGTAAAATAAGACTAAAACTTTCTTTGTTACCTTCACTTCAGTGGTATTATTCAACCATTATAGTTTGTAGGGCTTTGAATATTTTTTAGATTTTAAACTCATTTTATCCATCAATTTAGCGCTTATCATGTTTATATAACACTTGTCAGTGATGATCAGCATATTTTGTCTTTGATATTCCATGTATTATAACACATTTCCTTCTTTTTTGGCGTGCACACTCCAAAATCTCCTTGAAACTAGTAAGTCTCTGTTAGCATTAAATTCTTCATAATTTTCTAACAATGGTACATAACATGAAGTTATCCTTCTTCTTCGTCCTTTATCTAGCTCACCATCATCTCTAAGAAAACTTTTTCTTATATGTTGGTCAAAGTGACAATAGTCAAATCGGACCCTCAAATATGTTCGAATATCTCGAAATGATCTTCCAGTTTCGGGAATAATTCACAAAACTATCTTTCCATAAAAAAAATTGAATAAATTTTCATATAATTCAAATTAAGAATCGAATAGAGATATTACTATAAATGAGATATTCCATGGTTTGAGTGAGTTCTTTATTAAACCGGGTCACTGGCATATATTTTTTCTTTATTTGACTCCAATAATGGATTAAATCAAAACAAATTTCTTATTGAACTCCACTTGTACCCCGGATGAACCAATATTACCGAAAATCTCTTTTAGAAGTATAGTTACAAGCTATCCAATTCGTCTATTTCTCTAGATTTACTAGTTAGAGACTTTTCATTTAAACTCAACCAATATAAAATGGACAAGTACGATGACTCGGGAGACCTAGAGCGCCATATAGAGTAGTATATGAATAAATTACTAGGTTTTAAATGTAATTATCGACTTATCTTCCAAAATTTATACATGATCTTTAGAGGAAGTGTGTTCACTAGGATTCACCAACTCCCCCAAGGTCTATTTAAAAATTGAAAGTGTTGTAGACTTTGATCATAGATCGATTCATTGACAATAAAATGATCAAGGGTGACAATGATTATATAATACAATGCAAATAAGATCCAAATGAGAGTACAAGGGACCACACTCGATGCTTCGTCCAAACTAATAAGAATTTTCACGAGGAAATTGTTTATGTCGCCTATCACTAATAGATTTATCATGCTTTGTTGGTAAATATATATTGTATAGAAAGGCTTTGAATTTCTGGGATTTTCTAGGTTAGGTTGAATTTGTAATTAAGTTGAATATATATGTTGTAACCTTTCGATATTATTTCTTTATGCTGAAACTGCGAGAAGATAGGAATCTAAATAAGTTATACAAGTACCACAATGATGTGGGTCATTATACTTTGGATTGTAAGAAACTAAAAAATAGATCCAAAACCTTATTGAGAAATGGAAGTTGATTGAACTTATTAGGGTCGAACTGGGTCAAGCCAAAAACAGCGTAAATTAGAGCCCAAATGGGTTGATCAGAGGTCCGAGTCTATAAGAATAGTTGCATCAGAGGCCCAAAAGACTTTGGTATTATTAAATAGATCTAATAACTATCTAGATCGAGACCCTGATCAGGAATTCATAAATATCACCGTTAAAGGAGACACTTTATATGAAATTACGAAATCTTTAAAAAAAAGACATGAAACAAATTTTAAGTTCTGATGTCTAGAGAAATGTCTGACCTCCTCTACCAAACGATGTCTGTCCACCTCTACCAAACTCATTTCCATCTAATTTTTTTATGATAATGATATTAAGGGGTAATTAGACCATATTGAGACGTAGTTCATATTATTAATAGTGTAGTAGAGGTAGAAGTCAAAAGGATCAAAGTCGATACCAAACGATGGGCAAATATTATATTAAAAATAATAATGACAAGATGAAAAACCTTTCAATCCTATAGAAAGTTAAAAGAATATCAAGAATATCGGTTAACTTAGTTGATACATATTCCCCTTGTATGGGGAGCGCTGAGGTTATATTGGATATGGATAAGTACATGAAGGTTGTAAAACCTGTATTCATGGTGGTTAACTGCCTCCCTTATTATAATGTAGTTTTAGGAAAGTCTTGGCTCAATAAGATTATTATCACATTTGCGATACATTAGGTTTTACATTAAATTATAAGGAGCAAACCGAGGTTATAAGAATAAACCATAAGATCACCAGTGAGTGTTATACGATCTATCTATCTTTGAAAAAATAAAAATAAAATGGATCCATGATCAAGGTCGATGGAATTAAATACCCTCGAGAGACCCAAGTTTATCAACAATTCGAAAAGATACTGAAATCTTAGAGGTTGAAGAGGATAAGGCTTGAAAATTAGGATTTTTTTTGTTTACCTCTTAGCTAAGCTTGTAAGTTTCTTATCTAACCACTTAGATGTTTTCACATGAATAATAAATAATGTTATTAGAGTGACTTCCCATATCATTTATCATAAGTTGCTGGTTAACCTAAATACGAAACTTATCAAGTACAAAATGCATATTTTCTCCTTTGAGAAGGTGAAGACCATAGTGGGAAAAGTTGACCGAATCTCTAGTGTGAGAGACATATTACTTGCATAACCTCTTTGTAACACTCCCCGAATTATTCTTGCTTCACACTCTAGTCGGACGAATTTGTCACTTATGTTTCCTGAGTGGATCTCCCCAAAAAGCTTCCTCGAACCATGTCAGGGAGATCTTTTTGGATTCGTAACTTCACCTATGGTCATGGTGACTTCATCCTACCCATCATTCATTTTAACTCGCGTGAGTTTTTCTATCTGTTATGGTGTCAGAAATAGTTTAGGTTGGTGACATCACTTCTGACCACGTGTTGACTGTTTCCTATCACACGCCAACGTGTTTTTTAGAGCCGCTTTTGAGGGGGACAACGTATCGTAGAAATCCTTAAAGTTGACTCTTCAGCTTACAGAAGGAAAAAACATTATTCCTTTATATATACATATCTCTTTTCATAATTTCAAGTTTACACATTATAACTCAGCTCACCAAAGTAAAGAGAAAATCTGTTGTAGAGAGATAAGTTATTTTCCAAACCGAGTCTTCTTTTAATCTTTCATGCCTAAAGAGTTTGTGAATCTTGAAAGATACAAACTTTGAAGGTGGTTCAACATCTCAAATAGAGCTGAAGAAATGAGAGCTTCTGGTATTGGAGAGCAATCTACTCCTCTAGAAAATTTTCAAACAACATTTCGTGAAAACTGGTCTCATTTTCGAACACGTTTTAACATAGTAGGAGCTTTAAGTAACCATTCGTCGTCTGTTTCACCTATCGCCAGCCCCCCGGTCAATCTTTCTTAGGACATAACAAGGGTAACCTTTCTATTTCCAAAGACAACCACAAATTCTTCCCCTTTTTACCGATGGTGGTGATAAGGACAGACTACTCGAAATGAGTAGAAGAGATCGGGTCAAAAGAAAACAATCCCCATAGCCCATGAAAAGGCCTACCAAAATTAAACTTGCCCTCTCTGTTGCGACCCCCGAGTGACTCCACATGGAATACCTCAGACTACACCTGAGGTTAGTCCTCAGAAACCTTCCACAAGGAATGTTCGACCTGGAAACATTTTGAAGTCCATCTTGGAAACGCAGGAGAAATCTAATTGACGAGTCAGATAATGACCAATGGGTGGATTTTATGGCGCCACGGAAACCAAAGCCTATTCAGGCTATTCCAGCATTTCCATCAACCCTCAGACATCTTGTCCAGGGTCAAGAACCCTCTTCTCCTCCCCCTAATATTGCCAGTACATCTCCTACTTACCGAGGATAAACTTTTGTGGTAAAAAAAGTAAAAAAAGAAACGTACTTCAGATTTACCTTCGAATATAGAGGATATATTAGGAAATAACCTTCACGAGATTGAAACCAAACATTTACTCGCACTCTACAGGGTAAAGTACAAATATTTACACCCAACTAAGGTGATGAAGCTAAGGGACCGATGGGCGATCCCCGAAAATGTCATAATTTATTTCCCAACTGTTGGAGAAACGTCATTATCCGTTCGTGATCATGAGTTGGTTCTCTACACGTAACTCATAAACTGGGATTTTCGCCTGCCCTTTGATCATGTTTTAGTGAATTATTTTAACATGATCGAACTCTGTTCATCTCAAGTTGGCCTAAACATGTGGTAAACATTTACGGCCTACATTATGGCCTCTAGGATTTCTGAAACCAAATTCTCAATGGAGCAGCTCCTCTCAATTTCAGATGTGGCCAAGAATTCTCACTATCCCTTCTATTCTCTGGGCTTGGAATGTCGTATAAGGTGGTACATATTTCTTACAGGATGACAAGAAATGGAAATAAAATTTTATCTTTATTTTTGGGCTGTGGGAGATCGGTTTTGAAAGTTTCAATGAGATGCCTTATCGACTTCCTTTATAGTGGACCGAACAAGGTACTTGTTGCCATACTCATTTTATTTTGCTTGTTTGAATTAGTTTCCCTAAAATATTTTCTTGTGAACAACTATGAAAGGAATTTCCAAACCTTTCAAAGACCACGCCAAATCCGCAAATGAAGTCTTTGAGAATTTGAGCCTCTGGACATGTGCCAATTGGAGCTACAAGCTCCATAGATGCTTTACAGCATCGAATTTTGTTGGAAGCCATCTATGGAGGTATTATCCAGGTAAAAAGAAATCCTTGAAGGAGCTCATGATACTCCTCCCCCGGATGTTGTTCTCAAGTGTTTAGAAAGCTTAGACAATATTGTCTATCTTCCCACCAAAGTCATGGCTCCCAGTCATTAGGATGTTGAGAAATCCAATGGTGAGGACAAAGTACTGAGGATGATGTCGGCTCAGAGGATGATGTTCGGGGAGAACAAAGAACTAAACTCCAAGAGGAACCACATACCAAAATCTAGGAAAAGTAACGGGTTGAGGTCTGGGAAGATCAACAAGTTGATGTTCGGGGAGAACATCCAGCTAATTTCCGGGAAGAAAACCAAGTGGATGTTGACCATGAAGTTGTGATCGAGGTGAGAAAAGCTGGGAGGGAAGGTGCTATGAGACGAGAGAGACTTTCTACTCAGGAAAAACGGAAGAAAATTGTTAATAATGAATAAAACGATGACCACACAACTGGTCCAAGTTTGCCCTCTGTGAAGAGGGTTGTCATCGTTGACTCAAACTCTGGCAGGGAGTTTTTTCAAAGTAAACAAGTTGCTGGTCAAGGGAATCAAGAAAAAAATCACGGGGAAGGCGAAAATCTCTCCCCTGTCTCAGTTTATTTTGATGTCTATGAAAATGACTTTGTTGCGAATGAGCTTAACAAGTTGCTTAGCGTTGCTTCTCTCTTTGAAAGGAAGGCCAACCGCAAAGATTGTTATAAGAACAAAATCATTTAAAGGAGAATCGAGGTAAAAAACTTGACCATTTAGGTGAAGAACTTCAACGTTGAGGTGAAGAACTTAAAAGATGAATTTGGCCACGAAAAGAAGACGTTTATTAATCAAAAGGAAAACCGAACTGAAAAAGGTAAAGGATGAGCTTGCTTGCGAGAAAGAGATATCTGTTGAGCATCTGAGGAGGATCACTTCTTTGGAAATTAAACTTTCTGAAGAGAAAGAGAAATTTGATGATGAAATGGAGCGTTTTATCATTAAGGATATCGAATGGAACACCCTCGTCGATGGTCTCTTTGATTCTTGTGAGACGAGCCGAAAATATTTTGAGAACGCTGTTAAAGTTCTTGAAAAATTAACCGCAAAAAATGAGTCTTTGAAGAATAACTTTGAGGCCGAGAAGAAGAAATGTCTTGATGCTTACACTGCCAACTGCGTTTCTCGCCTCGAAAAAAGAGATACCAACATAAAATCACCTTTGGTTTTAAAAATGTATGAAAGCTTTCTTGACTTGAAGCTAAGAAGCCTTTGATAATGTTTTATAGAGATACATCGGCCAGTAGGTGTTTCTTTGGAAGACTTAGTGACTAACAGTGACTTAGAAAGTTCTTCTTCTGACTCCGGCTCCTCAGAAGATAGTAAGAAAAATCCTGCTTCTTGATAAAATTAATGTTTATTACTTTTTATGTTTAAACCTTTTTTTGTAACCCTTTCTTATTAATAATCTTTTGGGGCCCCTGGTCGGACTTGATAAGTATTTATCTGGTTCCACTATGTAAGATAAAGAGAAGTAAAATGATGTAGAGAGAAGTAGATTTTAGAGAGAGAAAGTCAAGTAACAAGGGTAATTAATCTCAAAAGTCAGAGGCTTTATTATATCAGCCTTAGCCTTTATATAGAGGCACAAAGACTTAGCTTTAACTGAAAAGGTTACAAAAAGGGGTTTAATTGAATATTAGTCCCTTATCAAAACGTAAAGCTTTAATTCTATCCTATGATTATACAATCTATCATAACATGTTTTATTTCTTTACATTTTAGTCCTCAAAGTTCTATTTCCTTATTAGTAGCCCCTTAGTTCTTATGAAAGTTAAAGAATAAGAACTAACTAGCTTTGGAAATCGTTGATGGTGAAGAAAATCCACTCTATCCACATTCCAAACTACTTCAAACTTGTTGTCTCCATATTTTTGGCAAAATCTTATCCATTTTCTCTCAACGCTTCAATATTGCATACGAAGTCATTTCCCTCCAACGGTCATAATTATTCGAAGTATTAATTGGATAGGTGATGATATCCTGAGCACTAGGTCTACCACTAGGCTTATCGCATGGCAGGTATCAGATTTATCTTTACTCAACCGTTTGAAATTCTGACCAATTGCCTCCTCCACCTCTTCCACTTCCCTCTCTTCCAACTTTCCCTATAAATATTTTTTTATGTCTCATTTTGCTTCACAATATTATTTTTAGAAAGAGAAAGAGAGAGCTTGGTGGCTAACTTCATCTGAATCTTCATCTTCATGCTATTCTCACCGGAAAATACCAATCCATCACTCAATCCTTAAATCCGTTTATGAAAAAACATCCAAAACTCAACAAACTAAGAGCCAAAAAACCCAGAAATTCATCCTCTCCAGAAAAACCTGTTTTTGGAGCATATGATTACTTCTGCATAAGTGAAAGGGCATATGAATATAAAGCAGATGGGTTGATAAGCAACGCTCCTCGATTTTCCACAGAGACAATGCATTACGGTAATTTTGATCCTAACAAAACTCCTATCTTTTCACCTTTTCCTCTTCCAGAAGAAAGTCAATCATCAAAAACTCAAACACCAAATACACCTTGAATCTCACATTCTCTGAATGAATCATCACCTTGAATCAATCGCTAGGTAACCAAATATTTTCAAGGAAATCAGATTAGACTCATTCTTTAGTCAATCATGAGCCCCCTCGTTCATCGCGCAAGGAAATAAACACTCAAACTCCTCAAACCCCACAAATAAAAACTTCCATAGCCATGTGAGAGATGTTGATGTCACTTCGAATCCATCAACCTCTTCTCCTCCCCTGAGGGAAATTTTTGAGGCAACAACAACGTCTCAACAAAATCTATCAAGTAACCTGCCTCGACTGGTAGATGAGGCATCTGAGGAGGAAATAGATTCTGAAGCCACATATTCAAATAATGAGGCTGAAACAGAAGAAGAAGCTTCAAAAGAATCAGAGAGTAAAATATGAAAAATGCTCCAAAGGTAAAAGCTCCTAAAACAAGAAGAAAACAATCTCATGTGACGATATCCGAAAAGATGACTGCATCAGTTGGTGAAAATTTAAAGCCTCTCGAAGCGCAATATATCTTGGCTTTAAAAAAAATTGCTTACACATATTACCAAGAGAGCTAAGCAGATGATTTGAAAATACAATGGGGAATGGGAAAAAACATTATACTTTGTCTACCCAAAGAAACGGAAACCCTTTTGGATTGCAAAAACATTGGTGGTCTACCCAGAGATAATCAATTGGGGACTTTGATTTTAACTGGACCCCATGATAGTTGAATAATTTGAGATTTTGGATTTGTGCCCAATTTAGGTGATACCAAATTAATGGTTCACTTTTCTCTCTTTATGATCATGGCTTCTTGATTGGCCCAAATTCCCCTCTGCATCCAAGACTTTATTTTCTTGACCAAATTATCGAAGGGACCGGTACTTCCATTTTATTATCTAACACTGGATGATGATTTGAAGATCATCGATGACTTGTTGGAGGAAGAAAAATTTTGGAAACAAAAACTTGTCTTTGTCTTAGGAGCTTGGGAGAATGATAAAGAAATTTCCAAAGCCAACCCATCAAAGTTGAACCTCGTCTGGAGGAGTAATTGTAAGTCTTTTTATTTTATTACCTTGAATTGTACCTTCAACTCATTTTCTTCCTATCTCTTATTAATTTTTGTGTTTTGTGCAGAAATTTTAAAGCATTACAAACTTCTTCGAAAATATGCCATAGAGATTTTTGCCAACCTTGCAGATTGGGCTGAAAAACAATGGGGCAATGCATTTCACACAGTCTTCCAACCTATCAACTTTCTCAACAGCTATCTGTGGAGAATTAACTTGAGAGCTCCTATTCCTGGAAATCTATTAGAGCCACCCAACCCTTTGTATGCTGTCAAAAGGTTAGTGGCCCATAACTGAAAAGTATTTCTTCCTGTTCGAAACAGATTTGAAAGCCACTTTCCCCAGAAGAAGAAGGCAAAAAATGGCAGGTAGCACATCTAGTGCTAGCCCTTCAGAAGATCCGATTCCTAAGCCTTCAAAAAGAAAAACAATTATCGAAGAGGGAGTAGAAGGTGAGTCTTCTGCAAAGAGGAAGAAAACAACCGCCCCGACAAAAAAAGAAGAGCATAGCTAAAACGACTAATCAAAAGAGAGAGAAAAAGAAAGTTGTGCAAACCATTGAAGAGGTATCTTCCGATGCTGAAAAATTGTAATTGTGGAAGATCAACAAAAAGAAAATGAAGCTAATGTCGAAGAAGGAGGCACTCAACAAGAAGAAACAACTACAGACAACAATCGAGGTGATGATAACTTTGATCCTGATAGCTTCATCAACTTCGATGAATCTCAAGAGAGATTCGTTAACTTTGATCTCAAACTTTTGCCGATCTTGGTGTTGTAGCACAAAATTTAACCCAAGAAATCGAATATTCTTGAAGTCAATTAGAACATATGGAAAATGAGATGGTTCGCTACAAGAAAATTGTTGCTGCTGAAAAAAGCATGAGAAATATATTTGGTAACCTCGTGGAAAAGTAGTTTTAATGGATTTCAACTGGCCAGATCTGAATTCCTCAAAGGGCTCAGTTATCTCAAGAATCACCTCAGAGATGTGCACCGAAAATAAAAATAAAAGCTCAATACTTCTCATCAGAATGAGATAGATCAACTCAAATCTAAGCATTCTGAAGAGTTAGTTACAGAGAAGAAAAAATACAATGGTCTTCCAGTTTCACTTAACAAAAGTGAAGCAGAGAATAAAAAATTGACAGATGATAAGATTGATCTCAAAGCTCAATTAGATGAGGAGAAGAAACTTGTTTTTTACCGCTACTAAGAATGAATGTACAAAATACATTATAGCAGCTATCAAAAATGTCAAAGAGCAAACATCAGTTAACCTTCTTCGCGAAATGCATGTTACATTTCCTAAAGCTAACCTCTCCAACTTTTGGGAGTATATTCCCATCGAGAGTCTCCCTAGCGAAGCTTTTGATTATGTCTCTAGCTCTTCATCCGAAGAAGCAGAATCAGAGGAAAGTGCTTCCGATCAAGGGGAAACTTATAAAGAAATCTCTAAGGATGAGTAACTTTGCTATTTCTTTATTTTTTATGCTTGTCATTCAATTATTGTAATTTCTTGTTTTTGATAGATGCCTTTTTACTTGGCATTTATGAAATTATCTTCATCGAATTGAATTCAACGCAGAAAGGCCTTGTTTCTCTTTTATTTTTATGTCATGTTTGCCTTAAAATATCACTTATATTATAACTAAACAAAAATGTTTCAGAGTGGAAATACTTTAACTTTATTGATGTGTTTAAAGAATACTAACACTTTAAATATAAAAAATGTACTTATATAATGTGACACTTCGAATAAGTTTGTGCGTAGCACCTCGAATATTCTAGTGTGCTTAAAGAACGTAGCACTTCGAATATTATAGTGCATTTAGAGAATGTAGCAATTTGAATATTATATTGTGTTTAGAGAAGGTAGCACTTCGAATATGGTTGTTTCTTCAAAAAATGTACTTAACACTTCAGAATATTTACTTTTGGTCAACTTCAAAGATGATCAGTCTCTGACTAGTTACCAAAATAGTTTAAACAAGCATTTGTAAACAACCATTGGCCAAAAAATCATTTTTATTGATAATTTCGAATATTACATAACACCTCATTAAAACCTCTCTGGGCCAACATGGTAGGAAAGAGCGTGCTAATTATTCAAAAAAGAACAATTTCAAAATACAACACAGTTACTCCCAATACAATTTTTTAGATGTTGTATATTCCAAGGATGTTGAAGCATCCTCTCCTGATTGTCACAAAGGCGATAAGAACTTGGCTTTATTTTTTCCACAACCATATAAGGACCTTCCCAATTTTGGGTCATCTTACCGAGGCTATTTTCCTTAGTATGGAGGAATACATTCCTTAGAACTTTATCACCCATCTTGAAATCCCTCTTTTAACCTTTGAATTATATCTACTCCTCATAAGAGTCTGATAATGAATCATATTCTAGTGAGCTCTAATTCTTTTTTATCAATAAAATCCAAATTTGTTCTTTTTGCCTCGTCATTCAGGTCTTCGGAATATTGAGCTACTCTAAAAGAAGGCAACATAGATTCTGCAGGACTAACATCATCCATCCCATATGCTAAGGCAAACGGAGTTTCTTTAGTAGCTTCCCTAGGAGTTGTTCGATAAGCCCATAACACATCCTGCAAATTATTATGCCATTTTCCAGCAGCCCCTGTCAAATTATTTTTTAAACCTTTCAAAATAGACTTGTTTGTCACCTCTACTTGACCATTTTCTTGGGGATGAAAAGGTGTGGAAAATAATGCTTTATCCCCTTTAAAGCACCAAAAGAATCCATTTCTTTGTTATTAAATTGAGGACCGTTGTCTGTAGTAACTTTTTGAGGTACTCCAAAGGGCAATAAATACTGTCCACTATTAATTTAATTACATCATTCTCCTTTGTACCAGACAATGGTTCAGCTTCTGCCCACTTCGTAAAATAGTCCACTGCAATATTAACCATTTGCCGTCCTCCAGAATCTATTGACAAAGGTCCTACCAAGTCTATTCACCATCTATCAAATGAGATGGCTTCGGTAATGGACATATGTGGAACTGACGTTTTATTAGTAGAGTTTGCAATCCCTTGACAAGTATCACAGCTTCGAACTAGATTCTTTGCATCGTTCGTAATCGAAGGACAATAATACCGTACAAGAAAAACTTAACAACTCAATGCCTTGAACTCGCAATATGTTGAACCCTCTCCATCATGTAATTCTCATAAAACTTCATGTGATTCCTGTTTGCTCGAGCATCGTAATAATGACATACTCAGTTCTTTTTTGTACAAAATCCCATCTAACACCATATAGCCAAATGTTTTACCTCGCAACTTCTTAGCTAATTTCATATCTTCAGAAAGCACTCGTTTTAACACGACATTCAAAATGTCAGTAGTCCAACCTCCTCGGATTGTATCTAGAGTGACGAATACCTCTTCAATGTGATTACATTGCTCTGAATAGGTTAGAATCGATGGAATCTTATGTAATAAAATGCAAGGATATTCTTCTTTGTACGCAACGGTTGCCAAGAAATTAACAACTGTATTATCTCATGGGCTTATAAACTCTACAATAATGTGATCAAACAGAAGAGTCAGATTTTGAAGCTCTTAAAGATACAAAATTAGGCGGTCTTTTTTAGCTTCGGAAACACCAGCCACTTGATTTGCTACTAATTGAGAATCTGTTTCTAAACGCACTGAAGTTTCTCCACAGATTTTTGCAAGCCTCAAACCAGCCAACGCAGCTTCGTATACAGCTTCATTATTCGATGCGTGAAAGCCAAATTTAATATATTGAAGCATCGATTCTCCAGATGGAACAATCAGTTAAACCTTAGTGATGCATCCAAAATGCTAGAACCCCCATAAGTTCGAACTATCCACATCGAACTGGTTGGCAAACCTTCTTTGTTAATCTCTTCATATGATCTTCTTGAATTGAATTTAACAAGAAAATATGCCAAACCTTGGGCCTTGGTAGTTGTTCAAGATGAAAAGGTGATGTCAAAATCTCCCAACTTAATTGACAACTTAGTCATTCTCCTTGAAATATCTAGGCGGTGTAAAACATTTTTCAGTGATATTGAAGTTTGAACGTCAATGGTGTGAGCTTGAAAATAAGGGCACATTCATGAATCTTCACTTATTAATACTGCAGTTACCGCAAAATTTGATACCACATTATATAAAAAGAGTTGTTCTCCACTTCGAGGCTTGGACAGTATTTCTGGTGATGACAACAAATCTTTAACGCTTGAAAACGTTGCTTCGCACTCTGAGCTCCATTCAAATTCTTTTGGTCTTCGTAACACTTGAAAGAAAGGAAAACATTTATCAGAAAATATAGAAATGAATCTGTTAAGAGCAGTTAAACTTCCTGTCAAGATTTGCATTTCTTTGATAATTCGAAGAGAATTCATCGATACCACGACTTTTAATTGTTCTGGGTCAGCTTCTATTCTTTTTTCACTAATAACATAACCCAAAACCTTCCCTGATCGAACTCCAAATGTACACTTCTTAGGATTCAACATTAGTCTAGTTGCCCTTAAATTTAAAAAGTTCTCCTCTAAATCTTCCAAGTGTGCATCATCTGTTAAGCCTTTAACCACCATATCATCAATCTACACCTTCATGTTTCTTCTGATCTGAAAGGCGAATGATTTGTTCATTAATCTCTGATATGTAACTCCAATATTATTTAATTCAAATGCATAACCCTATAACAATGCATGCCTTGATCCGTGATGAATGTAGTACTCTCTTGATCCTTTGGATCCATCTGAATTTGATTATATATCCAGCAAATGCATCCATAAAGGTCAAAATTTTATTTCCTGAGGTGGAATCAATCAATTAGTCTATTCGAGGAACGGGGAATTTTAGTCAATTAGTCAATTAATAAATTATTCCATACAAGCTCGATTCAGATCTGTAAAGGTGACGCACATTCTCCATTTTCTATTCTTCTTATTAACCACCACTGGGTTTGTTGTCCATAAAGGGTATTTTGACTCTCTTTTAGGTCTGACCTTTGATAGACGATCCACCTCGGAAACAATTTTGTATGCCTTTTCAAAAGAAAACGGAAGCCTTTTGTATAACAGGTTTAACCTTCGGATTAGTTGTTAGGCTGTGGCATATCACCTCGATTGGAACTCCTATCACATGTTCTTTTTTCCAAGCGAAAAAATCTAAATTGTGAGACAAAACTGCAATAACTTTTGTCGTAAAATTGGGGTCAGTAAGGTTCCTATTCGAAGTACTTTTCCATCAGAAAAAGCGTATTCCTCTATATTTTCGCTTAATGTCAAAGAACGTGGGGTTTCCCACGGATCGTCAACCCCTTCTTCATAATTCGAGGTTAACCCCCTAGTTGTTATTCATCCATTTTATCACCACTGCTAGACCCTCAGATTTGAAAAGCCGTGGCATAACACTCTCTAGAAACCTTTTGATCACTTACGACCACCACTCGATATCTGATGATACATTTAAAGCATTAGTGGACTGTTGACACAACTCTATTCATCCTCGATAGCCAAGATCTTCCAAAAATGGAACTGTAGCTTATTAGACAGTCCACCACCATGAACAACACATGAACCTTCTTTCTGAAAGGTCATTTTTCCAGCCTCACCTCTCCCTTGAAATCCTCAATTCCTTGCACCGTCACTCCAGTGAAACCAATTATATTATGTTCTGATTGGAAAATCCAAGGAGAGTTACGCGTTCTATCAAAAGTTATCTTGAAAAAAACATTCGCAGAGCTCCCTGTATCTATCAGCACGCGTTGGATTTCGACGCCGGCAACCTCTGCTTCAGTAACCACTGTATCCTCATGTGGTCCTATGGTGCCTTTTAAATCATCTTCGTCAAAAATAATAAAGGGAATGTCTATCTTACCATACCATAAGTAGACATCTTTCCTATATTTGAATAGTTATACTCACTACATGCCTTCTCCTAGAACTGCCAATATTACCAGTCATAGTGTCGTCCTCAATAATTACCAAGGACTCAAAATACTCACACGGGCTTCGAAGTCGATGTTGCATCAAAATTATCAACCTTTGAGTCTAAAATCATCAAATTTTCAGCCTGTGTATTTGGATTTGTTGCTTGTGAAGTCCATGCGATAGGGATCTTTGACGCATTGCATTGCCCTTTTACATAGGCCAACAACTTCTCATTATCAATAAAAGTTTGTACTTTTTTTTAAATCCAATACAGTTTGTGGTATCATGTCTGGTATCGTCGTGATACTTGAAAAACCTGTTATTTCGCTCCTTCCTTGGCCTATTTATCAGGGTAGGCTTCTTGAAATTCACATACCCCTTAGCTTTTTCATATATCATAGCAACACTCTCAGTTAGATCGGCATAATACTCAGGCTTTATCCATTGATTGGGCCTCAATCTATGAAATTGGTATCCTGATGCTTGGTTTGAATATCCCCCAGTTCAAGGAGGTAAGTTGTTATTGTTCCTCAGACGTGCTGGTTGAGCCAAATTTGAATATTTCCCTTGATTGTTTGGCACCTGTCCTGAATTCTTTTGACCAGTTCCAACTACTCCTCGAACTCTGGTCGTCTCAACTTTAATTTGGTCCTCCATTTGTACCATCAGTGCTCCAAAAGTTAAGGCTCTTCGCTTCTTCGTTTCATTTGCCAGTTCTCCTGGTAACAATCATTGTCAAAAGGATTACATTGCTACCAATTCCTCATAGTTATCTAAACCAACCTTGTTTAAAACCAACTGCTTAGTATAGTCCTTCAGTTTTTCTCACACTACTTGTTTGCATTAAATTATTGTAACTCCATTTGCTCGCATTTCTTTGCTCCCCACAAAATGTCTTTGGAAAGTAGTATAGAAATCTCAAAATTTTGAAATAGACCCCCTCAGAATTCTATTGTACCACTTTAAAGCATGTCTTAAACGTTTGAGAAAAATCTCGACACATTAGTCTGTCATCGTCCTCGAAATTCATCATATAATTTTTGAACTGTTCGATGTGGTCATCAGGGTCTTGCATCTCATCGACTTTTTTAACCTTTGAAATATTAAAGCGCTTCGGAAGAGAGATAGATCTTATCTCAATTGTCCGTGGAGAATTTCTCCAGTCATCACCTTGAACATATTGATAGTCATCTCCAGTTCCCATCACAACGTATAAATTTCGAGCATCCACAACATTGTATTGATTCGGCGTCTTTTCTTCGCACCAATTAGATTCTCTCAAGAATAGAGGTATAGTTTCCCTCGTAGATTTTTATTCCTTTCGCAATTTTCGAGGTTGATCTTTTTCTTCTTTTGAAGATCCTCGATACCTTTTGAAATCCAACGCCCTTTTTTATGTTCATTTCTAATCTGGCGTGTCGTGCAAGATCAATCAGAATGATCGCCAACATCATTTTTGTCATCCAACTGTCTCACCCCCTGATTTCAGTATAGTTGACTGAATTTCTTGTTCTCTCTAGTCATACTTCTCATTAAAGGCTGTAATTGTTTTCTAGAAGTTGATTCATTCGTACTTCTATGTTTGACTGAGTTTTTCGAACTGTAACAGATTCATCATGCTTACCGTTTGCTCCTTGTAAATCGTGTTTTAATGTTTCGACAGCTGCTCGAACTAGTGGATCGTTTACGTTTCTTGGATTCATCGTCAATCGAAATAGTTATCTAAGATTCGAACATAAATAAAAAAGATTAATCGAACAGAAGTAATCTAGGCACCAATCAGTGATCAATCCCCAGTGGAGTCGTCATTTTGATAAGTATTTATTTGGTTTTACTATGTAAGATAAAGAGAAGTAAAATGATGTAGAGAGAAGTAGATTTTACAGAGAGAAAGTCCAGTAACAAGAGTAGTTAGTCTCAAAAGTCATAAAGCTTTATTAGACCAGTCTTGGCCTTTATATAGAGGCGCAAAGACTTAGCTTTAACTGAACCGGTTACAAAAAGGGGGTCTAATTGCATATTAGTCTCTTATCAGCACATAAAGCTTTAATTTTCTCCTATGACTATAAAATATGTCATAACAGGTTGTATTTCTTTACATTTTAGTCCTCGAAGTTCTATTTCCTTATGAGGACCTACACAAATAATTTTATTTTGTACAATTTTTTGTGTTGTGAAAATTTTAAATGAAATGGTATTTTTGGTTATGTTTTATCCTCTATAACTTAATAATTTTACCTCCTTAAACGTTTCATAAGAATTTTTTTTATCTAAAAAATACTCACGTTCTTTCCCCAATTTTTTTCATATGACAAAGTAAATTGTTGACCAACATTCGTTGTGGCCCTTCTAACTCAAAAATATGAACATTATGGTCCTTTATTTATTGGGTGAATATTATTACCTAGCCTTCATCGGAAATTATTTCTTGTTCAAAATAGTGAATCTTGCTCTCCAACAATTATTGGAGGTCTTTAGGTTAAAGAAGATGAACATCACCGTCCAACATTCGTTGGGATGTCTTTAGGTTAAAAAAAAGAAGAACATTATCATCCATCATTCTTTGGAAGGTCTTTTAGGTTCAAAAAGATGAACACTATCATCCATCATTTTTTGGAAGGTCTTTTAGCTTCAAAATGATGAACACTATAGAAATCATTTTAAGATGGAAAAACGATTTTATATATATAAGTCGGCTATTAAGACACCTCATTAAAACCTTCATGCACCACCAGGGTAGGATAGAGCATGCCACCGATACTTACATAAGTTCATACAGAAAATATTTAAAACTTTACATATTCACTCCAAATAAACCTTGAGGTGTTCAATATTCCAGGGGTGAAGAAGATATCTTCCTTCCTTATCTTTGAGTCGATATGTCCGTGGATTGACTTTTGAAGCATATCGACTTCTTATCAAAGTCTAATAGTGTAGAGAATTTAGTTGTGTCTTTCTTTCTTTTTCTTCCACCAAATCAAACTATGTGCGCTTTTTTATTGTTTGTCTCTTTGGAGTACTCATTGAGCCTATACGAGGGGAGATTATCTCAGATGGTACCATTGCATCCATTTCGTATACTAACAAACTCTGACTCTTGTGTTGCGGTCCGTGGAGTAGTTCTATAAGCCCATAAAACTTCTTGTAGATAATCCACCCATTTTCATCCTTACCTTCCAAGTTCTTCTTTAAGCCATCCAAAACTGTCTGATTGGCTACCTCAACTTGACCATTTTCTTGGGGATGGAAGGGTCCCAACAAGCACTGTTGTATCCCCTTGGAAGCACATAAAAAGTTTAATTTCTTTGTTATTGAACTATGGTCCGTTGTCCATTGTTATTTTACGCGGAACCCCAAAACGACAACAAATATTAGAAACAATAATTTAATCACATCTTTAGCTTTTGTCGATATCAGGGGTTCAACTTCCACCCACTTAGAGAAATAATCAACTGCAACAATGATCGTCTGTCCCATCGGTCAAACAGTAGGTATTTGACCAACTCAATGCCCCATCGGTCAAACGGTAAGGATTTGGATACCGACTCGAGAGGCACACCTTGTGCATGGATTGTGTTAGAAAATATATGACAAGTGTCATATTTTTGAACTAATTTCTTAGCATCCGAGGAGAGAACCGACGAGTAGCACCCTGCAATAAGAACTCTTTGTATCAGGGTTTTGCACCCACAGTGCACTGACCATCCTCATCGTGCAGCTCTGAAAGTATCATCTCTGATTCATCTCTTCCCAGCATCCAAGTGGAGGTCGGCTAAAAGAATTTTTATACAATATATCTCCGAGGACAACATATCCATATGCCTTAAACCACATTATTTTAGCCATCACTTTATCAACTGGTAATACAACGTTTACTAAAGATTCTTTAATCTCACTCCTCCAATATTTTTCCATATCTGTAGAGATTTGAAAAGATTCAATAGACCCTTCAACCGTTTTGGATCTCATTATTATAGAAGGATTTTCTTATGTAATAATCCAAGAGTACTCATCTGAATAAGAAGCTTTAGCCAAAGAATCAGCCACTTAATTTCCATCCCTGTGAACATGTTCGTACCTGATGTCTTTGAAAGCCAACGTTAAAGCCTTCAGGGTCCCCAAATACTTCACTAAATGATCGTTTCTTGCCTCGGATTGGACTGATGCATGATTTATAAGGAGTTGTGAATCACTTACCAACCTTACTTTCTTAGCTCCATAGATTTTAGCAAGTCATAAACATGCCAAGGCAGTTTCGTACTCAGCTTCATTATTTGACGCTATAAATCTGAATCAAATGGCTTGATACATTGTACTTTCTTCTAGAGAAACCAACTGCCCCTGCTCTACATCCTGAAGAATTGGAAACCTCATTTGTTCAGATTTTCCACTCTGCTCTAAAGTTTCCGACATCAATTACCATATATGTTTGCTCAGAATGAAATTCGATCAGAAAATCTGCTAATGTTTGTGCTTTGATGGCGGTTATTGGTTGAAACTTAATCTCAAAATCTCCCAACTCAACTGACTACTTAGTCATTCTTACTAACACATCGGGAATTTGTAGCATATTTTTCAATGGAAAAGATGTTCGTACGATGATAGAGTGGGCATGTAAGAAAGGTCTCAAGTATCGCTTCTCAGCATCTAGAAGACTTTTACTCATGTAATACACTAGTATCGGAGAGTTATTCTCTTCTCGGATCAGAACAACACTCACAACATAATTTGACACTGCCAAATAGATATACAACTTCTTTCCTGGATTTGGCTTTGTGAAGATTTCTGGCAAATAAAGGTACTCTTTGATTTGATGAAAAGTTTATGAGCATTCGTGGGTCGAGTCAACTAGTTTATCTATTCTGGGTATAGAGAAAGGATCTTTAGGGCAGGCTCTGTTTAGATCAGTGAAGTCCACACACATTCGTCATTTACCATTTTTATTCTTTACTATGACAAGATTAACCGTCCATAAAGGATATTGTGACTGTCGTATGTGGCCCACTTTAGTCAAACGATCTATCTCCACCATAATAGCTTCAGATTTTTCTTCAGAAAAAGATCTCCTCTTCTGGATAATCGGACGAACGTTACTTCGCACTGCTAGCCTATGAAAATAATATCTGATGGGCCCCATGTGACATCCTCCGTACACCATGCAAAAAAAATGTAACTTTTTTGATAAAAACTTGATTAAATTTTCTTTTACCTCCAACGATAGTTTCGTGCCGATTTTGAAGCTTTTACCCGGAGAAAAGACATGGTCCTTGAAACTGTCATCTGGGACCATGAACCCGGGGGATTCCCTTGGATAATCCACAGGATCGGATACTGAGAGACCCTCCAGTGACTTCTATTCTTTCTTTGACTCAACCCCCTTAACCTGTTTAGGGGCCAGAGTTGCTTGGTAACATTCTCTTGCCATATTATGGTTGCTTCTAACTGTTCGTACATTGTTTTCCATAACATATTTTAAACATTGATAGAGGGTTGACGGTACAACATACATTTTAGATAATCATGACCTTCCAAAGATAGAATTATAAGATGTAAGCGCATCTACCACAACAAACAAGACTGTGACTACCGTTTTGAATGGTCTCTGGCCCAACTCGACCCTTCCCTCAAATTCTCTAACTACCTCAGCTGTAGCCCCAGTAAATCCGACTATCGTTTGATCAGATCGTATAAATGTTGGGAGGTTTTGATCTGGCTATAAGTAGTCATAAACATGAGCCCGAACTGCATGTATCAATCAAAAATTTTGTATCTCGTTTCCAACTATCTCTGCCACGATCACTACTACATCCTCATGTGGACCAGCTACATATCTCATATCGTCATCTTCAAAACAAATTATTGGAGTCGGAATTCTATAAAAATATGGTGAAGTACCTGCTTCCAATCGTGTTGCTAGACTAACAATATGTCCCTTCCGAGAATAATTCGATACCTCTGCACCCCTGCAATAGTATATTCTCCAAAAATAGTTAGTGATTCAAATAAACCACACAACTTACTAACCTTTGTTCTCACTATTGGATCTTCTACTATGTTTATGCTTTTTCTGCCCGGATCTAAATATTCGGTGGAGATGTCAAACGCATCAATAGATTATTTAGCAATTGCTTTCAATATCATTAAAGCATCTTTTTTGCTTTAGGACAGCTTCTTGTTTTGGAGAAATTGAACAATTCTTCTTCACAAACGCAGTGAACTTCCCATTTTCTATCAAGTATTGTATCTCTTTTTTCAATGCCACACAATCCTTCGTATCATGACCGATGTCCTCATGATACTGGCAATATTTATTTTTTATGTTATCCTTTGGAGTTTGCATCGGAAATGGTTTTTTTTAAAATGTATATTAGAACATGTTTTCTCAAAGATAGTTACCACACACTCGGTCAGTTCGAAAAAATGAGCAGGTCGGATACATTTGTTTGACATGGGTCGTATATATTGATGAGCGTTGACTACTGGTCCATAATCTTTCACTCTTAGATGATCCTGACTTATAACTTGAATCGGTTCTTGAGGCCGGACCACATTAGTTGGTTGTGATATCTGTTGTCGGATATTTGTTGGTTGGACGTTGCTTCTTACCATTGTTGGATCTTGATAAAACTGATTCGGATTAAACTGTGACATAGACTTTAATTCTGATGCCCTGGTTTCTTTCACCAAAATTAGTTTTTCTATCTGATCCAATAATACTTCGAACGTCATAGCCTGCGTTTCTGCGGCAATATCCTTCATTATCCCAGGAAGCAAACCCATGCATAAAGTAGCCAGAACCACCTTATCCTCGCACAATTTCATATATGTTTTGACTTGGATAAAATGATTCGTATATTCTTTCAAAACTTTCCCCTGCCTTCTGCCTGCAATAGATTATAGTATCCCTGTTTGCTTGAAATGTTTTGCTTCCTACAAAATGCTGGCGTAAAATGCTCCAAAACATATTGAAATTTTTGATACACCCTTGAGGTAAACAATTATATCATTTTGATACAGCGTTCTTGAAAGTTTGAGAGAAAGCCCTAAATAATAGTTTATCATCATCGTTATAATTGATCATGAAATTCTTGAACTGTTCGATGTGGCTATGCGGATCTTGTGCTCCGTCGAACTTTTCCAGTTTAGAGATATCAAACCACTTTGGAAGATAACTAGACGGAATTTCCAAGGAGAGTGGAGACGATCTCCAATTGTGTCCCATTTTATACGCATCCCCCTCCCCGGACCTTCATTTGCGGTCGCATACAATCCTTCCTCAGATGGGAACATAAACTGATTACTCACATGGTAATCCTAGTTATAGCTACCAGACTGAATTTGCCTTCGAGGATTTATATGTTCTTGTCGAGTGACATTTACCATTTTATCGGGCTCCTCTTAATACAACTTTTTCTTTCTATGATCATGATTTTTCCTTCCCCGAACCAGCAACTCGATGAGAACCTTTCTGCCTCTTCGAATCTCTTTATCTGTGACTTGTTTTATGTTGAGTATCTGTGTCCGAAAAAAGAGATTCATCTGAGCTAAAATACGTATAATTACTAAATTTTGTCGAATCATAGCGTTGTCCAGATCTTGCTCATCTTTTGGAAGAACGATGACTTTTTCTCTGATGCATCTCCTTGGACTGAGAAACATATTGGCTTGGGTCTGCTACTGTCCGTTCTCGTTGGAATTCTGACTTAATTCTTCGCGAACTGATTATTGTTTCCTTTTCAGCATTTAGTTCTCTCAATATCTTCTAATAATTTTTTCCGCCTAGCTATCAAGACAGATTCTTCGACTAGCTCTTCAACATATTGACCGTTATTATTTCCTTCATTTGTTACTTGTTCCTCAATCATGAGATCTCCAGATGAGTCTCTGATCGCATGGTTTTTTGGATAAGCCTCTAGTTCTCCATGGATTTCAGTCTCCATTGCTCTTTCGATATTTTATGATTAATTTTATGGTTTTGGAACGATGATTCCAGGTACCACTAGCATTCCCACAGACGGCGCAATTGATGAATTCAGTTATTTCTTAGTTGTTAATCCTGCCAAGAATATTTCCGTATAAATGTGTCTGTCAAAGAAATGTTCGTATGAGGTACTTTTTAGAGAGAGAAACAGATTGATTAGAGAGACAAAGAGATAAAAGGAATAAATGTAGCAATCATTGACTAATCATTGGTCATTTTCCTAAAAAATGAATATCCTTTATATAGTATATGAGTTAAGTTATAAAATTATATATTTACCACTATTAAGTGGATCTCTCACCCAGTCCTCTACTATTCTTAAACAAGTTCACTAGTTATTACATTTGACCCCCTCAGTTTTTATGTCTTTCTTAGATTAGTCTTTGGTAATTAATTACACCAATTTGACTCTTGTATTTACTATACCAAAGCTTATTTATCACCATATTTTATTTTCTTTATCAATGCACACAAAAGAATTGAACCGAGAACGTATTTATTATAAACAACATATGTTCAAACCTACAAAATCAATAAAAACAGACATATATGTACTATTTAAACATGTGTTCCCAACAAATGGGGTATATAATATTGGATAGGTTTTGACTAAATTATTGACCAAAACAATAACTTGTCCCATTTATAACCAGTTCCATCTATATGTATAACCAACTAGTCCCAAATTTTACCCAAAATAACACTGCTTAATTTACTAAGTTCTAACCAGCCCTAAAACTAAACAACTCAAATTTTCAAACCTTTTATCTTTCCTCTCCCTCACAAACCCCAAAACTCTCATTTCAGCTTACTTGCATCTGTTCTTCATCAACATATGAGTAATCTAATCCACTCAACAAAATCAAATGGGTAAGAGAAAATAATAAGTTTTTATTTTCTTAGTTTTTTGTTTTATTTGGGTTTTAATGCTTTTGGTAAATTTAAGGTAATATAGTGCTAAAATAAATAAATTTATGTTTATTTAAGTGTTTTAAGTGATATATTGATGTTAAATGGTTGGATTTGTATTAAAATAGAGTTTTTAGGTTGGATTTGTCTAAAGTTTTCAGATTATTTTTGCAGGTGTTCTTCGTCCCCGCTAGGCGAGATATTGCCAACCGGCGGGGAAGCTTATTTTTTCCATGTTTTTATTATCCCCCATCGGGTGAGTCTAGGAAGCTCCGGCGGAAAAATGTGTTCTTTTGTAGGTTTTGCACGTTCCCCGTCAACGCTATCCAGATTCATTCGGCGGGGACCTAATCATTTACACTTCAATTTAGCAAATTCTAATATATATTTTTGTTGGTGTTGCAGACAAAAAATATCACGCTCGAAGAGGAAAAAATCCATAAAGGACGGCGTCAACAGGAAGAGATCCCACTAACATCGAAAAACATTTGCCCCCATGTCGGTAGTGCTAGTGGTAATGGCACCCAAGCCGTGGAACCGAAGGGAGATCGAGGAGAGCGTTCAGAGCTTTGCAAGCGATCTGTATGTTGAAAAGGTTTAGTAGTGTTATGGAGTGTAATTTAGAGTGATCACCTTCACAAGATAAATGTGCCTTTATGAACTCCTAGAGCGAGGAGGAGAAAGAAGATGATGTACCATAGCTACCCGTGCGTAGACAAGTACATCACACCGATTTAGAGAGCTTGAGGAACGTTTTCCTTTCGTAAACCAATATTATTTTGTTTCCAGACTAAATACATCATGAGGCCTACAACACTTTCATCGACAATGGAAGTTATTTATTTTACGACTTAAATAATTTTTTTTGTTTCTTTAACTAATTTATTTCATGGTATATTGATATTTTTTTATTTTTTTCAGTCTTGTTTTGCCATTACGGTCCAATCGAACTACGGTCTACTCGGTTAATGGGACTTGAGGAACCAACAAGGTGTAAAGGATCTCTTAGAAGGTACTCCATTTTAGTTGGTTATGCACCATTTGCTGAGATACAATTCCAATTCGTAGTTGGACGATGTCTTCACTGAAAGGTGGCATCAGGAGACGAATGGAGTGATTGTCATTACTATCATGTCTTCACTGAAAGGTGGCATCAGGAGACGATGTCTCCTTCGGCGAGATGACTATCATGTTGAATGGAGTGATTGTCATTACTGGTCTCCTGGTTGAGGGGATAATCATCAAGTCTTTCAGAATTGCATCACTAGATCATTTGTACGGTTGATATGCTGATTTGTTTGGAGTTACGCCCGAGCAAGTGCAAGAAGAGATGAAGCAGCACGATGAGAAAGGTTTCGGCGTGCGATGGCTAAGACAAGTATTTTTGGGAGATGAATATTTGGATGTGAATACTACGCTTACTGATGAGATGAGGAAACATGTCGCTCGTACATACATCATTTTCTTCATCGAATGTACCATATTCACGAACACGAGCCATAAAAATATCCAATGTGATTTTCTCGTCCATCTCGAGCACTCAAATAAGGTTGATGAGCTTTCGTGGGATATATGTGCATTGGCGTGGATGTATACGATCCTGGGACGCATTTTGAAGCACTCTTTGAAGAGCAGCAATTATAACCTAACCAATCCGAAGATATTTTCGTGGTTGCCCAAAAACCTTACCGGGTCAAACATTTGCGGGAATACATATTATCGTGACATCCTAGCTCGTTAAGAAGAAATGAAGGTAAGTATTCTATATAAATGCCTTTTATTTTTTACATCATCGATGAATTTATGTATTTATTTATTACAAGTTTATGTGTTTGTTTATCTGCAGGTGATTTTCTAGTCCTACGTTGATATTCGACAGGCGTTTCTGATGCAAGAGATAAGGTTGTATCGCAACCCTATTCACATTATGTTTGTGACTGAGGCATACCACCCATATCGAGTAATGAGGCAGTTTGGTTGGGTTCAAGAGAAGCCGCTAGATTCCATTACCGCTCGATTTGGTCTCACAAGAGGCAAAAATGTGTGTTATCATGTTGACGCTCGACATTGGCCCAACTAGAGGAACCACTTGTTCGTGATCGATATGTATTCACGGCTGTTGGTGGGAAGCCGTAGGAGATTGACGCCTCAGTGCGTAACTCATGTTGTTAATTAAGGTTGGTTTCGTATTACTTCACATATCCTCGATGAGCACTCCGTGGTGGATGTGATTAACACGATAAATTGTGTTCGCCCTATCGAAGATAGTCCGTAAGAGCTAATGTTTTTCTCAAGAACAGTGCTTCAAATCATAAGTTTGTCTCTCGTTATCATGCTAGGTTCGTTGATAGTATGTTTGATGTTTTAGTTGCTAACTTTCTCTAACAAGTTATTAGGTATTTTATATGTTTTACAACATAATACTGAAGTTTTGTATGTTGTATTGGATTTCAGTTTTATCGGTTCACATATGTTGTATTGGATTTATGTTTTAGTTTGTATGTTGATGTATGCTTTATTTGTTGGTGTGTATGTGATACTTAATTTTAGCTTGTAACCATTTGTTAGTTTGTTGAACTCCTTGTTGAGGGTTTACGTTAGCTAAATAGATACTATATTCTTGATTCAATGCTTATTCTCGCCGGGGTCAGGCACGCGATCCATCAGTTGAAAATATTTCAACAATCGGAGAAGTTTTCCCCCGCCGGTTGAAAATTCTACACCCGCCGGGTATATATCCAAAAACTGAGTTATACTTGAAGTTGAAATCTAGGTCCCTTCCTCGCCGGTTGAGAAATTTTCAACTGCCGATTTTATTTCCCACCGTCGGTCCAACATTTCTCACCCAGCGGGGTTGGAGAACAATCTTATAACCTAACTTAAATTACTTGTAGGTTGTCTCCCTAGCGGAACAGAATACGCGATCCGACGGGAAGGACCCTGCCGGTTGAAAAATTATCAACCAGTGGGGTAGTTTCCCACCAGCGGGTGATAATTAGTAGCCCGCCGGTAGGGAGATCATTAACAAAAATTTAATAATTTTGTCAAGTTGGTACCCCTCCCCGTCGGTTGAAAATTTGTAGCCCGCTGGTTGTCACTCCACCGAGTGAAGATTGGTAACAAGTTTTGAAGAATTTCTCACCAAATTTTATTTGATTCCCGCTAAAGTTTTAGGAGATTCTCGTCGAATATCCATCCATATATAATGGAACCACCCTTGAGCAATATACATAAAAAATAGCAATGGGTGATTCAAATTGGAATATGTACGAAGATGCAAACCTCATCAAATCTTGTGAGATTTTGAAAGTCACAATGTCGCAAAAGACTCTTGACTTCATCAATGTTGTTTTATGCAGAATATACTTCATGCATGGTAGGGAGGCAACATGTTTGGCAGTATGATGTCCTGACCACGAGGACACAAAAAATGATCGACGGGTTAGCTTATTTGAATACCATGCCGACTATACTGAAGGAGTCACTACCTTACGAAGTCCAATGTGAAACCTGTGGCGTATTCAATATAAAGTTTCAAAGTACTAGTGCGAAATATATGATGGAACATGTGATGCAGCAACTGCATGAGAAACCAGACGCGATAGCCACCGAAATTAGAATTAACCCAACTTCTGATGGAATTAGCGAGGATGATGAATATCCTTTCGATAAACGCTCCAAGCATGGATAGAACTATCCATCACCCTGAACGCACCTCGAGCGTCTACTATGTCAACTGTGTCTACTATGTCAAATTTTTCTACTATCTATTTATATTTGTTGTTTGCATTTATATTTCTAATTATGTAATATCTTAGATTATGTGAACCAATTAAGAAGTTAATATTAATTTTGTTGAATTAACATCATCATAATCTCCAAAACAAACAAGTTTTAAGCGTGAAAAATACAAGTTTTAAGCGTGACTAATTGTAAATATATTATAATGACTGAGTGTTTAAACAAAAGCGTATAAATCGGTTACTTCGAGGCTATGATTTTTAATTTCTTTGTATCTCTTGCAACGAGAATGAATCGGTAATGACCAAATTTATGCGTTTGGTGAATGCAAATTTAGGCAACAAGGATGTATCATCGCACATGGGGCATCCGCCACAATCCCAAGCTACAAAATGAAAACACGATAAAAAGGATGTTTATAGGTTTAAACTAACCGGCAATGTAAATAAATACTTACGTTTACAAATTGGTTGGAGTTAACCCAATCCAATCTGATTTCCAACCGGTTTGACATCATAGGAGGTACACCTTTTAACGGAAGAAACGTGAAGCCAACATCCATGGCTCAATATTTTCCTACAAAGTGGAGTATGCAGTTAAAAGTAGATGCGATCGTGACTCCCATCTCGGGCATCGACATCCAATTATCGATAGTAGCCACATTGTTAGATCACTTCACACGCTCCGCAATACCTATCAAATCCTCCATGTTTGTAAGTATCTTCACGCACACGAATGTGTAATTGATAAGCTCATTGTGTAGGGCATCCCTAATCAACCTCCACTAATCTTGTTTCCCGTTCAAGGCAAACGCAATCGAGCGGTACCCACAACGGCCATCAGATTTAATGTTGGTAATGGACGTTATGAAAGGTCTAACAAATATGAGGAATTGGTTTAGGTACCCTTTGGGATCAACCAAACTTACCTTAGCCAGCATCTTAGAAATTAACCTACAACCGACCGTTCCACTAAAAAGCATCGTCCCACTTGCTTGCGTTAGAATAACGCTCCCTTTTTCTGAGAGGCACATTCCCTACCACATGTGGGACCCGGTGTTTCTTCCCCTTTATGTGAGTTTGCAATCGGAGGTTTGAACAATTTTTCAAATGATGGCGAACTAGCTTTCTTGGAATCTAGCACATGCTCGTGATACAATTTGTCACGTTTAGTGGATGATTCATATTTTGTGATAGAAAACTTACGTTTGGAAGGTGAACAACCGCACATTTTTAGCTTGGCCAAAAGCTCCAATAGGGAATTTGTTTATAAATGGATGATGGCAAACCATATCTTATTAACATGCTCTATGTGTGCTTTCAATTTTTGCTTTCAATTTCTCGATCGTCGTGAGATTAGTATACCTTGTGTGGTTCGTATCGCACAACTGAAAGGCATATCGTTCGCTATTGTCATGTTGCGGGCACATTCTACTTTTTCATAAAAGAGTTCTAAAGCATAGTGGGAGACGTTGTTTTTTAGCTTCTCGTACACAATGTTAGCGAATTTATATAGGGCTAACAAGCGACTCTTTTCAAATGACCCATTGATTCTCCCGTGTTGCAATTCGATCAAAGCATGCACCTTCAACCAAAAAGACTCGAAGTTACCTTTGCTCGTACTAAGGAAATTCTTGAGGGTGGAATGAGCACTCTCCACGTAATTTATAGTTTGGTTACCAAAATGCAACGAATTATTAGTTCTCCACGTGATAAACTTATTATCGCACGGCCATAACCAACTTTCGGTGTATTCAATTGCTTTCAGATATTACTTAAAGTTATGGTTCAATTCTGACCGATAGTTGTTGGAGGATAGCTCCATTTCCACCAACATCATTTGATTCCACAGTTTCAAAAATTCGTTGGATATTTTCTTGTTCTTGATGATTTTTTTTTGTTTTCCCTAAGACATTCATGTTAATGTGCCATTGATACAACATGTGTCTTGCATTGGGAACACTTTCTTCACCACCTTCACCAACGCTAAGTCTTTATCCGTCAAAACAATGAAGGATGGTGCGATGGAGTGAGTGATCATCAACGGGCGTAAGCATTTTAACACTCATTTGTAGCTCTCAAATTTCTCTTCGGACATAAATGTAAATCCGATGTAGAAATTTTTTCCAGTAGAAGTGGCTTCAACAACGTCAAACAATGGCATCCCGTATATTATTAACCTGTATGTGTTATCCATTACAATGATATTTGAAAACATCTGTAACAAATTCAAATTAACTGGGTGTGCGAAGAAAAGCTCATCTATGATATCGCTTCTGTTTTTGCATGATCTATGTCATTCTCAATAGTTTAACCTCTTAAACGCTAGGGAAAGTTTCCCTCGGCGGGTGGAAAATACGCCCAGTGATTGGAAAAATCTGCCTCGTTGAGGAACGTTTCTAAAATTTTAACATGGATTCCTAAAGTTATATTTATGGCATCGGCAGGTAGGGTCCTAAGGGTCGGTGGTTGAACCATCCCTCCCCGACGGTTTTCATTAGACCCAACTGGTGGCTTTCACTAGACCCAACCAGTGGGATTAAACCTAAATCTAAAAGGATTTCAATGGCAGCGATAATAAGCGGCGGGGATGCACAGCTTCAGTTGTTTCTAAATCGGGAAGAACTTCAAAAATATAAATGTTTTAACAAATTGGTTAGAAAGACTACTTTATTTGGAGTTTCATGCTCCTTGCCAAGGTTTTTCTTGTCACTATCCATTCGAAAATCGTTTTCTAGGGTTTGGAGATTTTTTGGAGGTTTTTGGAGGTTTCGGTGTTCTGTAAGGTTTTGAGAGGTTTTAAAAAAAATTGATTTTTTTGTCAAATTTTGTATATAAGAAGGTTGGAGGAGAAAAATTATACTTTTTATTTGTATGCTAAGTGTACCAAAAATTCACTATAAGACAAAATATTATCTATTTGGTCAAAAATGAAAAATAGTAAAAGCTTAAAAAATTAAAAAGATTCTACATTTTTTTAGAGTTGTTTATAGTTTATGTGGGCAAAATTTAGCCAAAACCTATTGCATATTTAAATATAAATATGTATTTGATAAAATGGGTACCATCTATGTATTACCATGTGTGCTAAAAAAAATTCTATAAGTTATAATATATATAAGAAAATTAAGTTAACTAAATTATAAATAACTAGCCGGTAATTTTGAACATCTTTAGTCAGGTTTATTCTGCATTTTTTTTAAATATTATATTTTTTAGATTATAATTTTGAAAAAATATTTGAAAATATTATTAATTTTTTTTAAGATGAACAAAAAAAAATCCATGAAATAAATATTTTTTATAAAATAAAAATAAAATCTAATTGTGTTCTAAATGCGAAAGTATACGTAGTTGGGATGCGAAACTAGTTTGAAAAAATAAATTGCGTTCCAGTTGCGGAATTACATATAATTTGGTTGAAAAAAATAATTGTGTTCCATTGTAGAATTATGTGTAATTTGATTGAAAAAACAATTACATTTCAATTACAAAATTATGTGTAAATGTGTTGCAAATATTCGATAGTTGTGGAAATAGGACATTGGTGGCTAAATAAATATGAGTGTATGAAAAAACAAAATACAAACTTACTTTGTAAAAATAAGTGTTAATTGAATGTGACAACGGGTATTTTTCTGTTTGTGAAAAAAATTGTTTTTTGTGTTGAATTTTTTTATAGGAAAAACAAAATTGGATCATATTCCATATGCGAAAAGATGTGTAGTTAAGCTGCAAAATTAGTATAAAAAACAAATATGTTCAAATCGTCCATTTACGTGTAATTTTATTGTGAAAATATGGAGAAAATGACTTTTTAAAAATATCATAAATTGTTTTGTTTGTTTTTAAAAGAGAAAAGTATCCGAAAAATACCTTCTACACTATGTGACTACCTTCTAGTATCCAAAAATGGGTTCTTTTTAATTGGTACCCAACTTTATAAGTTGGACAAAAATTCCCCATATAGTATAAATATGAGATTTTAGGTTGTGAGACTGATTTTATGTATTCAATTTCACTCCCCAAATCACTAGTAAACCTAAAGTCACCTTTAACCAAAAATTCAAAAACCCATCACCCTGTTTTGGGCAACCTACCTGCTTTGTAGTCCGGCGAACGAGAGATGGCACCTCCTAAGCTAGTTACGGCAATCGCAATACTTCCGGTAACCAACGTAAACCAGTAGAGGCGGTGAACCGGTGAACGTCAACTTCTAAATCAAAGTGATTGTTACTGTTGATCGTGAAAAACTCTGGTAAAGGTAGGTTAAAGGTTTATCTAGGTTACTCTAAGTTAGGTAGTCCGACCGATGATGTCGAACGTTATTTTTGGGTCTGTTTGTTTTCTGAAAGTGAAAATTAGGTTTTGTTAAAAACGGGTTCGAAGCCAGTATGATTGTTTATGGTAAATACTTGCTCTTTGTTTGTTTGTTGGTTAGGGATATGATTGTTAGATTATGATTGTTTAACTCGTGATTATTTGTCGAAGTCTGGGATTATGGTTTATTTAGGAATGCTTCTAGGTAGCCATCATACACATGTTGTTCAATATGTGTAATTTATATCTCACACATTGTCTGTATGTTTGGTGCATGAATCGCGTAGTTAACGTTTATGGATATATATAGTTGTATCATAAACTGCATCCTCTTTTGATATTCCATATCGTACCTCGCTTGTTATATGGTTATTTGTTGCATAAATCACATAGTAGTATCTAATGCGTTACACATATAGACACAGTTTGAGTATAGAGTTGGTGCAGTTTATATCTTACTCGTGCACGTGTACCTTTTAAGTTAGCAGGCATATGTTCTTTTTGCAGAGGATAGGACGGCAATATTGACTTTTTACAGGTCATGGTTAGTAAATATTTTGAACCTACTAAAGAGGAACATCATAACTGCTGAACATATTGAGGCGACAAAGAATACTCCGTTCTATATGTTCTTGAAAACATCATACGACCTACGCAACGAAGATTTGCCAAGAGAAACCCTATAATATGTTGTTCTTTTGGGTTAGGGTTAAGTATCTGGGCAGTTGTAGGTCCATATTATAACGTCTTTAATATTGGAAATATTTGATGTTATTTTTGTTGAGCTACAAAAATGGGCGATTATATTTGGTCAGTAATTGGGTTGCATAGAATCGTCAATTGAATACCAGCAGAATACCATTGCTAACAAATCGCCAATTGAGAAACAAATGTCTATACTACAAATCGTGTAATTCAGGAAATTGTGTTGCAGTGACATTAGGAGTGAAATGAATCGTGTATTTTATGATACAATATAGTAGTACAAAAAATATTACTGCTTTAGGCAGTATAATAGTAATCGTATCTTTAAAAGAAGCTAACAATCGCATGTTATATAACTACATAAATTAATGAATCGCGTTTTCAGAAAGTTTAACAATCGCAATATTAACGTTAATAATTTAAAGAAAACATTAGGTCTGGGAAGAGAGATACAGTCCTAAGATAATCGCATTTTTGAGAAGGGTATAAATCGCGAAGTCAAAATACAAATGAGTTACAAATGAATCGCATTCTTCATGTTGTAAGTTGCCATTGGTATAAATCTCGAAGTCAAAATACTTATTTTACACATAAATCGCATAATCTATTTTATACATAAATCTTATGACCTATGTCACACATAAATCTCATGACCTATTTTACACATAAATATTATGTTCATCGTTTTAAATCTACACTAAAATCGCATCATCTACCTCCTAAAGTAAATCTAGTATGACCTGTTTTGCTCACAAATTGCATGATCTATTTTACATATAAATCTCATGATCTATTTTACACATAAATCGCATGATCTATTTTACATATAAATCTCATGACCTATTTTACACATAAATCTCATGTTTATCGTTTTAAATCTACACTAAAATCGCATCATATACCTCCTCAAGTAAATCTAGTATGACTTATTTTTCTCACAAATCGCATCAACTATTTTACATGTAAATCTCATGACCTTTTTTACACATAAATCGCATGACCTATTTTACACATAGATCTCATGACCTATTTTACACATAAATCTCATGACGTATTTTACATATAAATCTCATGTTCATCGTTTTAAATCTACACTAAAATCGCATATCTACCTCCTCAAGTAAATCTAATATGACCTGTGTTGCTCACAAATCGCATGAACTATTTTACATATAAATCTTCTGACCTATTTTACACATAAATCGCACGATCTATTTTACACATAAATCGCACGATCTATTTTACACATAAATCTTATGACATATTTTTCACATAAATCTCATGATCTATTTTACACATAAATCTCATGATCTATTTTACACATAAATCTCATGTTCATCGTTTTAAATATACACCAATCAAGCATCTGCTGAATATTTCTAAAATCGCATCCTCTACCTCTTGCCTTCAACGAACCTGACTTTTCCTCTTATATTTCATACAGGTTGACTAAGACAATCAGACTTCTCTTTTGCTTAATTCAGTCCAACACAAAATTAAGCATGTTTTGAATGGAATCAACGTGAGTAGAATCTCTCCAAAAGAAAATCCATTTATCTTGTAAACAATTCCAAGCAGACTTAGACAAAAAAATTTAAAAGAACAATGACTGGAATAAACCTAAGTCTTTCACCAAAGGCCGAAATTTCCAATTTTCACTTGAAAGATCGGTTTCGAAGTAATTCTCACCTGAACAAACACGTTTCCAGACTCATCAATCAATTGGAACTCAAATTCATGGATGTCACCAGCAGCTAGCAGCTGATAACTTCAGATTCTTCTTTTTATCCAGCCTAGGTATCAAAATCACAAATCCTTACAACCCTTTACTGCTCTTCTCGAGGGAGACGACCATCTGGATATCAGATCTGAAGTGAAATTCTTTTCCAAATTAGCCGAAACTCATGTTTGATATTTTTTTATCTAGGTTTTTGTTCGTTGTGAGGTTTATTCTCTATTAGAGTACAAAGAGTTTAGCGGCGGCTGCCATTGCCGGAAAATAGTTTATGAAAAAAATTTAGAAATTCGACCTATGTTAAGGTATTACTAGTTTGTAAAATATTAACGTATATGTGAGCTACTGAGACGAATTCAAATTTTGAATTTTTGGTGACACTGACCAAAATATGAGGGTAGTTAAGGGATAAATAAAAATTGGGTATTGAAAAGGCATTAGTTTGGTGAAAAGGGTGTCTAGTAGGTACTAAATGATAATAAGATTGTTGAGTAGGTACTTAGTGTGACATTTCTTTTTAAAAGTGTAAAAATATGCATAATTTTAAAAAAAAATAGAATTTAAAAATATAAAAAAAAAACTGATTTTTTTTAGAGATATTAAATATTATACAATTAAAAATATTATTGGAAAAATCTATGAGATTGTCTTTGCCACTGTAAGGTAAAACATCTGGGACTACAGCATGTGCATATGTCGTCAAGCAAAATCGTCTTCATCCATTGCGAGGCTAAATGGATGTTTGAGATTGTTTTGAGGAAAAGAGTATCATTTCAAACTATTATTTTTCATGGGAAATCTATTTTTGATTTTTTTAGTTTGTTCACTATTTGATTTGTTTTAGTTTTAATCGGTTTGATTAGATTTTCGGTAGGTTTTCGGTATTTAGTATATATCTTTTGTTGTATTTTTAATGCAAATATTAAAGATTTTAAGAAAAGGGCTATTCCAACAATACTATCTTTGGCCTAGGCTATAAAAGACAGTATTGCAACCACTCATAGCATAATCCATGTCGGCATTTTCATCTGAACTAGTTTCTTTTTATAAATATGGAAAATGCTAACCGGTGCCCTCGGGCACTGGTTAAGGAAGGAACAGTTACTTCTTTCGGAAAGATTTTATATTAAATAAAATAAAAATAAATTAAATTGAATAATAAATGATGGAATTTTTCCGAAAGGAGTAATTAAAGTTTTCGTTGGGCACCGGTTAGCAAGACCCTATAAATATACAAGGAGATAATAATGATCATATCACCATACAAAGACACTTGACATTATGAACCTTTAATGAACCCTACTCTAGTCTGCAATGATGGTCCTCTAGGGAGGATACAGCCGCAACAACCTTAGTCGAATCTTCTTCAGAAGCCGACTCATGTCTCTCAGAAACCACCAGCAATGATGCATTCTGTAACAAAACAGCCACCAAAAATCTAAAATCCAATTTTGTTAAAGCTCAAGGGGTAGAATTACCAGGAAACTACCTCACGAACTGACATTACATAATGCAATTTCCCATATCAGTAAAAATGACAGTTTTGTGATTTTCGTATACAAAGGCTTTCAAGGGTGGTGAAATATTCAGCGCCTTCAGGCTATCAAGTTAAGCTAACATTTTATTAATACAGTATAGGAGGGAAGGTACTCCAGCACTTTTTTGGCTCCCTTTTACAAATATTTTACATGGAAAACTATCCAACATCTATTACTTTTTTCATTGATTTTTCGCTTCACTGCTATGTAAAGGCATTGAAGACAATCTCAAGCCAAAACACGATTCATTTCTCTTTTAACATACTTTCACCTTTGACTTTAAGTAAAAGACAACAAAAGAGTGAAAATGCATCCTCTTATACAAGATTAAGTTTGGTTAGATCTCCAAAGCAATGTTTCTTTGCATATTTCCAGTGCTTGTGTATAAATTTGCAAGGAGGCCACGGCCGTTTAAGACATTTTTACGGGCATCATTTCATGTTTTTCTTTTGATACATAATAAGCAGATATCTGAGACGCAATTTACTGTGCACACAAATTATAACAAAGCAGAACATCCAAGAATACAAACCTTAGTACCAGCAATGATCGTATTGTTAAAGGGATGAGTAACACATGCTGTAATAGCTTCTGACAGGGGAATAAACCTATTTTTCTTTTTATGGTGCTTTACATCACTATGGCTTTGCAACTCCTCACTATAAGCAAACCATAAATAAGCAAACCATAAATAACTTGAATATATGTATACAAAAGAGATATACATACAAAGTAAGTGAAACGAAACTCTGAAAACTATTTATCTAGATAATTATTAGACATAACCTAGGTCGCAGTTATAATGCACCACCTCGGTTGCATCCTCTATCGAATTGGAAATCAGTAGCATGTCTGAGAATATTATATAATAATTTGAAAAACATAAAAAGAATATCAATGAATTTCACAAAAAAGAATATGGAGTTTTAATTTATTGTTAAACTCAGTAATCATCACATGGTGTCAGTAATATTTTGTAGGTGTCATCTAAAGAGATATCCATGTTAATTGGAATATAATAATGATTCCACGCATTCGTAAAGAGATGCAGATGAGAACAGCTTACCCCAAAAGGTAATAAAACCTATTTTTTAAATCGTCATGACAATGAATTTCAGGAGGTTCTTACTTGTCCACATGACAGGGAGAGCTAATGGAAGGAGTGAAATCTAAAAGGTGAATGCCGTTCTCAGATGATGATCCAACGACATAGATCTGCAGAATTTGACATCAGATTAGTAGCATTTCGACTAAAAGACATTTATTTACTCCATTTTTTGCGCACAGTCAATAGAAATGATATGAAAGTCTTTGACCTAAAAATTCAATTAAAACCTAAGAGGGAGAAGATATACGTAACACCAGTGGACTTTGGCCAAGTGGAGTAAGTAGTAATCAAATACAAATTTAATTTGGCTCACAATTCTTGAGTGCCTGATCTCTACTCTGGTCCCAAACAGATACAAGGTCACAACAGTGATTTATCATGTACCGGCTGTTGATACGATGGACAAAATTAATTTAGTTCGTCCTTGAAATGGGAAAAAAATAACCCAGTTCCTAGGCGGTGACTCTAGCAAACAAGTAAACCCTTGTGTTGCGACAGGCCTTTGATCTAACGTCTAGCCCTAGGTCCATCTACATACAGGAGCCAACTCTTTGTTACTAAGGTCACAAAAACCTTATATAGGTAACACATGGGCTCTCTATACTTCATGTGACTCCTGTTATTTAAATAGTAAGGAGTCTTAGAAGGATGCATATTGCAATTGAAACTTTGGAAACATAGTTTCTTCCTTTTACTTTCCAGAGTCTCATTGTAATGAAGTTATTATCGTTAGATTTTGACACTTTGCTACTTATTATGTAGCTTGGAGCACGCACATATCGACCACAACCAGCACCATCCCCTATTGCAGCTTCAGGATATGTATGAGCTAGCAAAAAAAATCAAATAAACAACTGATAGATTAAGGTAAAACGAGCAAAATATGATCTTACAGAAGACGTTGGTAACCATGATGGTTTTCTCGTGTATGGAAGACTTGCTGACATGTTCGAGTCATCCCTAGAAAAACATACAATTACTCAATATAAACTGAACACTGCTCATGCAGAAATAGTCAATTTTATCGTTACTTTACTTACAACCAAGCGGGGGGAGGGCAATGAACATGAGTAATTTTACGATCATGAAGATCCAGAACACCTGACCTTCATGATAAAAAACAAACTCATGATAAAGATAAATAAAGCAAAGATAGTAATAATAAAAGCACACTGAATAAAGAATCGAGTATTTCAGTCATGTTATGCTACATAAATCCGGTTGAACAAACGTAAACACATCTTTTGAAGTTATTAATAAGCAGTCTCATTTCTGACCATTTGTTAAGAGTTTTTTACGAATGCTAAAGATAGAACTTCCATGAAAAACTACTGACTTTGGTTATTGCCAACTGAATGTAGAGAAATATATTTACTCTATCAACCATAATCTTGTAAGTGAACATGATTTCATGTCATAACAAAACAAAAGAATTTTCAAAGCAGCTCTGGAAATAGGAACCTTACTTTATCCTTTTATTTAAACAGGAAATCATAGAAAACACTTATATTTTAACAATACTAGTGAATCTCCTAAAGTAGTTATAAAATATATTTTGCTTCCCATAGAAAGTAAAAAAATCATTACTAAGTATTGAGGCGTCACTCCGTAAATCAACTTGTGATAAAGATCAAAACAGTAGCGAAAGAAACTAAAATTCAACCACAGTATCATATTAACTACATTTCATTGACCGTTTACGAAGATAGAACTCCAAAGTTTAAATGAAATCTTAAATGACTTCATTTGTTTTCATACCAGCCATCATCAAGGTGGAATGCCAATTGATAAGGACACGATGGGTTCAGATTAATAGAGTGTATTTCCTTGGGGAAAATTTCTGACTGCGACTGCATGATAAGAAAATAAAAGAGAAACAATATAAGTCGCAAAAGGCATTGATCATGTGTTTATACATGCCTTCCATGCCACAAAAAGGTATACAAGATCCAAAGACTCAAGTATCAACTCTAAGTTCAATAAATACTGTGGTAATACTTTTATTATATTTAAAAACAGCATCTAATGGCAGATAGTGGATTTCAAGTTAAAGTTTCCAATATTTAAAAACTAAAATAGTAACCCATTTCCGTTTCAGAATTTTTTTTACAGCTTTCAGACAGGTTAAGCCTCTTCCTATCAGATTAGAACTAGGAAGTTGTCTTCACAAGTGCTCCGGTTAAATTATAAGATCATTACTCAACAAATGTGGACTTAAAAGCATCAAGTATTTCACCCAAAAAAAAACATCTTCATATCTAAAGTGGTAGCCAATGAGTTTGTTAAAAAATATAAAGGTGGAGAACTGATAGTTCATTAAAGGCAGTGTTGGAAAGTTGTATTCACAGAGGGCTTCGGTTAAATTATAAGATCATTACTCAAGAAATGTGGCACTTAAAAACATCAAGTATTTCACCCAGAAGAAAATATCAAGTTTTCTTTTCTTATTTATATCTAAACTAGTAGCCAATGATTTTGTTAAAAAATAGAAAGGAGGTAATTCTTAGAGAACTAATAGTTCATGAAAGGCAGTGCTGGAGTAATCAAGCTTACCCTCAAAATCTCAATTTTGCGAAGCATTGGTGCTAAGTGCAAAGACGTAAAAGGCAGATAGCCCACCTGGATACAATAGACAACTATGGTAACAGAAGCAAACTGTTTACCAATGCAAATTAAGAATTGTCTATACATTCATTATTTAAAAGTCACTGAGCAAACAACAGATATTGTAACATAGTCAATTACGCTGAATCCCCCATACAGCAATTTGAAAGTCAAGCCAAAACAGCCATTGACACCATTTACAAGATGAAAACTTCCCACAGGACGCATCTTGCAAAAAGAATCTTAGATTGATTTCAAAATTTGGCTAAATACATTGTATGAAATTAGCTACGATGAACTTGTAAGAAAATACGAGTACAGGTAGTTCACCTCATTAAGGCGTTGAAAAGCTGAAGAAGATGTTCTTCCGCCACGAATATCCCACACATGAACAATCCCATACTTACTTGCTCCGAAAATGATCTGCAGCAAGTAGATAAAAGAATCTTTATCCATAGTACTACTATGGTTAGGCAAACATACCTGAAGTTATAATCAAACTTAATTAGTAAAGCATCAAACATGAAACAGTTAGTATACCAAAGCTAAATTTGGTAAAGAGCCATCCCTACAAACTCTTGATATTTAACTGAACTTCATGTGAATAAAAAACTACATAGAAACACAATATCAGGAATTGCTTCATGGTTAAAATTAAAAGCCTTATCATTATCATGTGTTCTCACTGGTGCAATAGTCAAATACACAATAGATGGGAAATGGCAGTACAGAGCTTTTTGCTTTCCCATTATCAATTCTTCCTATGGTAGACAGGAGGGACCCCTTTTACTATTGTCCCAGGGAGCAAAGTTGTGGGTTCTCTATATCGCTTGATGAGCTTCTGCTACTGAGAGTGTGCTTGCGTTTTCTCGTGCGTGATTTCCATACATCGCATTATAAAGGAAAAAAGGAATAATAGAAATAGTTGTATATCCATGATGTATCCAGAATACATAATACTTCATGACAAAATTAAGTGCGAAGTTAACTTCTATATTGACCTGATTTTCTATATCTATTTGCATGCTGTTGATGGCACCATGGGAATCAGTTTTAAGCTCCATACATGGATGGACACCTCTTCTTCTATCCCATATGTTTAGTACGCCAAGTCTATCAGAAGCAATAACCCTGCAGAAAAAAACTTTTAGATTTCATAAGGAGCCACATTTTTATGGGGAGGAATGAATATAGAAATATAATTTCCCTCCAAGCCTGGCTTAGACCATACTCGTACTCGAACAACTAATTGTGATCACAATTAGCCCCACTGTAAATAACGAGGTTATTACAGGAATAGGAAAAACATCTGGTCTCTGCAATACACACTAGATAATATTTGCACTAAACATTAAATGCAATTTTTTCAGAATATATGGCTACACCAAATCATTAATAACAGGCGTACAAGCACTTCGAATCTGCGTAGTCACAGCACAATACATAAAAGAATTGTTTTACTTTGTCTACAGTTCTACTATTATGATTCTATAATTTTTTAATCAGTGAGATTTATGTGATCAATAAGAAGTTCACTGACTGGCATAAGAGCAATCATATCAATCCTAACAGGTATAAAAAGGTGCAGATGTTACATACATTTATAACTTATACAGCAGTATAAAACCGAAAGCTGGCGAGCAAGCCGTATATTAAAAATTCAACCATATGACCACTATTTTAGAATTTTTAATCCAAAACACATTAACATCCAATTCTTGTAGCTTGTTTTTCTGTTGGATAGTACGTGAACTTTTTTAAGAGGCAAGAGTTTTGCATATAGGACTAGGGAACTATCTGCAAATATAAATTCAGATTAAGGTCAATATAACCCTATTGACAATCCTGCTTTAGAAAGAACTCTATTTATTTGTTTTCGAACTCCAAACATAAATAATAAAATAAAAAATAATAACTATTCTCTCAATATCATATTGAGAAAGCTTTCAAACCTATTCATGGACATTGACTACCCAGTCATGTCTTAGAATGAATATAACCTAGACACATTAATCCAAATACGACTCTAATAGGCTTGCTAACTTTAGTCAGCAGAATGACATATAGTCTATTACACTATCGTGACAAGGAGCAGGAAGTCCGTTCTAAAGTTAGGCTGTTACCAACCTTGAATCATCTACTGTTGTGAAGGCTATGTCACAAATACCTCTAGGATAGCCAGACCCCATAATGGGGAGACCACGTCTTGTTTGCAGCACCTACATTAGCATCATCCAAATCAACGTGTAAAACTAAAAGGAAAATATTATGCTAAGATATCATCAATTACATCAGCAGGCCACAGCTGATATTCAAATAAACAATGAAAAGTGAGATAAGAGCATGTAAGCAAAAGAATTAACCATCCCAGAACAACAATATTTATGTTACCACTTACCAACCACAGTAATGAGTTCACAACACTATTATTTAGCAAAATGATCCATGAAGAAGAACAAGGGACATATATTCACAAATACAAGATATTATTTATCAACAATCAAATAAACATGTGTGTTTATGCAGTATAGCAATTCATCACGATTTATAGCTTTTGTTCTTTTAAATCTAGAAGAATCCCTTGCCAGAAGAGGTAAATATGAATTATTATACATACCAAATTAGGCATTTTAGATAAATTTAAGTTTAAAAAAAACCATTATGTTCAGAACAAAGAAATTGAAAAGAAAAAACTTACTTCGACTGGTCTGGAGGAAACGTAACTGATATCAAAGACAAGCACTTCATTTGTTTTCATGGAGATGCAAGCAACCTATATAAGAAATAAGAATATACTAAAACTGAATATTTCATATTCTCAAGCATATAACACCAAATTAGTCGAGGCTGAAATCAGGAATGCACACTACAGTTCATGGTCTCTTAATTAACCAGAATAAAGTTGCCTTTGCTGAGCTTAAATGAAAATGATAGATAAAAGAATATAGACCATATTAACAAGGATCAGACCTTTGTTTGCATTGGAATGTAAATGATGCAAATCCTATTATATTCGAAAATGTTACATTGATTGTAGAGAAAAGAATCAAAACCTCATCTTGGTTTGAAGGATTCCATTTTACAGCATCGAGTTGCTGGCGCAGGTTAACGTGCATGACATGTTTACTTCCGCTACTCCTATTCCCAACTACAAGACAACCAAAAGAGAGCTGAAACGCGAATTGTTGGTAATAAGTCGTATGATGCTAAAAGTGTAAACTTTATATGAGGAGCCTATGAAGTCCCCATGGCATGCTTCCTATAAGCTACTCTTTCTGCAATTTTTACATCCTCGAGGAATCGAGGGAAAACATATACTTTACTGAAGAAATTAAGACTAATGTCAAAAGTCAATTACTGCCATAGGTAAATCTAACTTGACGTCTAATCGAAGACTTTCTAGACTGTATTAAGCAAAATGGGATTTTTTACTAAACAGAAAATTCTAGAAGAAAGATAATTTCGTAGTGGAATGAAAAACTTAAAACAAATATACTGGATAGCAATGCTTTCAGTTTAATTTTGTCTGTCAACCAACTACCACAAGGATTAACTGCTTGTTAAGGAAAGCAGTACTGCTCTGATACATAATCACAACCAAGTTAACCGAGGCTTCATTCATATAACTGGCTCGAAGGCTAAGATATTGGACGTCATTGAGACCATAATCTTAGCTACTCGAGTTGACTTCGTTGGTAACCATTGTAGGACTTAACAGTACACCATCGCCTTTCAAACCTGCTTGATGAAAGATATTGTGAGCCTGTCAAGCTCGTCCTACCTTAGGCAACAGTTAAGGGCTTGCCGCACATAGCACCTCTATTTCAGCCCGTTGGGCAAATAATAGTGCCAGCCGCTAATCTCTTCTAACCTAATGGCAAAACTAACCAAGCTAATGCAAATTATACGGTAAAAGATACACGACTGGAATATAATCTATAATCTTATTTCACAAGAACGTCCAATAATTACAACTTCTACTGGAGACGTCCACATAGAATCAAGTCTACTGTTGCCACATCTTTCATAGATATGACAATGGAAGAAGAAGCTCTTCAGTATTTGCATACAGCATAACCAATGTGAGCTGTTATCATCCCAACACATGGCTGCGGATTTGACAATACGTACCACTCTTAAGCCTAGACGCTACATATTTTCTTGATAATTTAAAAGCTCGTTTAGTATCTATAGATGCATTCCTGTATCTTACGGCTTGTTATGTATCATACACAATTTATGTAACACGAGTTGAACCAAACGAAAAACATTGTTCATCTTTTCTTTGAGGTTTTAATTTAATTTCACTTTTTGACTGTTTTTTACCTCAGAATCTGCTATCTGTATCTAGAAGCCTACACTTTATTTTGCTATACAATATGACATACATGAGAGCTACTATGTTTATGATATGTTTTGGCTTTAGTTCTTCGTAGAATTTATAAATCAGATTGTTTGGATTAATCTTATATTATCAATGGTTTTTACATACGAAGATATTAATTATCTTTTCGAAAGAGTTAGCGTACCTTACGATACCATTCGATATGAAATACACAAATAGAAAATCGGTATATACAATACAATATAGACAACAATTATTCACAAATGTCAAAACACTTAGATTAGATCCCAAGAAGAGGAACTATTGTATTCCCTTAAATCATGAACGTAGTAGCTAAATACATATCCAAAACGGGAAAGATAAGTTCAGTAGCTACGGTTGACCTACTTACACGCGTCAGTAGTTTGGAAATATAGAGTATCAAAGTCATGTACTGTTAAGCATCCTGATTTGGTCACAGATGCCATGTATATTCCCTAGAGCAAGGATCCACGAGTTAAGAAAGAAAGAAAGGCATACCTCTAAGCAAAATAACAGCAAGTGAAAGACAAATAATCAAAGCACCAA